>PIJE02006213.1:5000-15878 GCA_002895965.2 Coryphaenoides rupestris
GCCCTGCCGACACAAATAAAGCAATTAATTCCAGCGGGAAATAGAAATAGCGCCGTACAAAATTATCACCGTTGGATAATCTTTTTTTTTTAACATCTTGTGCTCGTAAATTAGCATTGAAAGCGTCCATGGAGGGTTATGGGATCTAATCATCTTTAAGGACAATTAGCCTGTTTCCAAAACCCTGACGCGAGGAGTTATAATAATAGAAAGACGTGAACCTTTAATTACTTGTGTCTGCTGTTTCCCTTTATAAAGCGTGTGAGGCCTGCTCTGCACAGTGTATAGTCAATAAAGTATGAAAGGCATTATAACTTGTCCTGGTTCCTCTGTGGACGCTGGCACGGACGGGCAATAAAAGCCCGGTCCTCTCAACATAATGTCAGCGTTCGTGAGGCTTTTCTTCTTCCCAGGCTCTTTTCAGTCTTTAAAGTTGGCAGACCAGTTTATAGGACTATTTTAGAATTGGAACATCAACCACCTTGGTGTTCCTCCACCGAACACTCAGAGAAGGAAATGCTGCAACTTCATTCTGACGAGCCCTCAAATTTCCCCACGGACCCGGAGACAGGACCAAACACATCTCTAATGGGGACTCGTGCAGTCAAAAGAAAACGAAAAACCTCGCTAATTTTAAAGGTTGGACGGGGACGGCTTCGAGCTGGCGAACGTCTCCACGCCGCAAAATATGATTTCCATATTCTAACATGTGCCATTCCGTTCCGCTCCAGCGTCGTTGCCACGGCGGTGGAAATGTCCGGTCGGGGGCCTCGACGACAATTACCGAACGTCTGAGACGCTTATTCTTCCCCGGGTGAGAAGCGAGAGACTCAAGCCAAAAAAATAAATAAAAAAAAAGCCGCAGAACGCCGAGTGTTCTGTCGCCGTGCCGTTGAGGTCTCTTAATGTCTCCTTAATAGCTGCTGTCAATAGCGTGCACTCGAGTGTGCAGGTGGCGGAGGAGGCGGATTGAAGGTTGTTGAAGGTTCTGGGAGGCGGCGGGAAGCCCGGCACTGGATACGGCCATCAACACTCATAACTCTGTCGTTTGTGCACGTTTTAAGTGATCCGAATTCATCAGCGTCCCCCCTCCAAGACCCCCGAACATAAAGTTACGCAACACGTATGTTTTACTGTGCGGTCACCTGGCGTGGAGGTAACACGACATCGATGAAAGAACACGAGCTCGGCTTGTACGGGCCGACCGACCGCTACGTAACGTTTGAGTAGCGGGGGGAAAGTATTTCATTATCGGAACAAGTTGTTACTCATTGCTCACCGGAGCTCTTGGGGAATTTCGTAGTTTTTTTGGGTTTTTCCAAAATACACACGGCGTGCGGACGGCGGACGGCGGCGGAGGACGTGTTTGTGTGACATTTTAATGCGTCCCTCCTGGTAGCATTACAGCTACGCTCTCTCTCTCTCTCTCTCTCTCTCTCTCGCTCTCTCTCTCTCTCTCTCTCTTCTTTCTTCCATTGTCAAAAGCTGACCCTTTGGTACGAAGTGGGTGAACCACACAGAATTAAATCTGTCTTGTCATCTTCTTTTCATCTTCTTTTATTTGACAAATACTCAAAACAAAACACTTATGTTGTTGTGACAAGCAGAGCAGCCAGGAGAGTGGCCCTCAGAGTTTATAGCTGAGATGTGGGTAATTGTCCTCAGTGCTCAGTAGCCAGAAGACATCCAGGCCACTCGATGGCGCCATAGCCGATGTGTCTAGACCAGGGGTAGCCAACACGGTGCCCATGGGCACCTGGTCGCCCGCAGGGACCTCGCGAGTCGCCCGCAAGGCATGCTCTAAAATAAAAATGAAAAAATTAAGAGGAAAAAGTTAAATTTGAAATAAAAAAAAAGTCAACAGCTTGTCACCCAGTGATAAAACAAGTTATGCTACGAAATTAACGTTGGTGAATGGGATACGTCTTGTTGACCCATATGCTTTAGGCGCCGATAAGTGGATTCATGGGCGTAGCATTTAGTGGGGACGCTGGGGACATGTCCCCACCAATATCCACCCCCCCCCCCCCCCCCCTCCCGGATCAGAACCGCGATTATACAGAACTATACAGCTGTGATTATACAGAACTATACAGCTGTGATTATACAGAACTATACAGCTGTGCTGCGGGCATCACTAGCTTTAACACCATTGATGTCACGGTCTCGTGTCAGCGGGCTCGCTGTGTGAGGGTGGGCGTGGTGATCTGTGCAACTTTGTTATTCAGGACATTTTTATCAAACAAGTCGCCCTTCGTACTACTACCTTTGAAGTAGCTCTCAGGTTCAAAAAGGTTGGTAACCCCTGGTCTAGACGGTACAGGAGAACATTTCCTGTGTCCCTCCCCAGGTACACCAGGAGTGCTATGATGCCCAACAGGAGCTACAGCGGCGCGTCGACCGCGCCACCAACGAGCCAACGGACCGCCAGCGACCCCGGCACCTGCACCTGGCCCAGCGGCGAGGCCTGGAGGCGGAGCTTGAGCGGGCGGGTCGGGCGTGTCGGGACCTGGGCCGCCTGGCGTCCCTGGCCAACCATATGGTGGCGCAGGCGCTGTGCTCGCTCGGCCAGCGAGAGGCCACCTCCTTCCTCAAAGGTGTCGTCCAGGTAGGAGGGAGGGAGTCGTGTGTGTGTGACAGTTTGGTGATGTGTGTTTGGGCCAGCTTTGTGCCACGTTCATGTTGCAGACATGTTACGTCTCCACCGATGCCACCGGTAAAGAAAACACTAGAGGGGAGATGCATACATTTGTAAATGTGTTATTTTATTTGTATTATTCTTTTGTGTATTATTCTATTGCTATGCAACCTCTGGCACAAGAATTTCCTTTGGGATTCATAAAGTTTTGTCTTATCTTATCTTATCTTATCTTATTTCATAGAACTTCTATGTCCTTATTCAGAAAATCAATGTTAAACAGATCATTAATGGATCATTGAGTAACCTTGCATAAATGTGCGAAAAGCATTTGACGGGTAAAACATTACAGCTTTATACGATGGCTTGAGGTATGCATCATATTATTGAATCAAACTACTCAACTAAATATTGGTAGCAGTGGTGCTGCTACACACCAGTCCAGTGGGGCTCCTCCACTCCAAGGACACACAGGCAGTTGAAACTCGTTCTATTAGCCTCGTAACTATGAATGCTTGAAACCTGCTCTATTCTTATCTTTATGCACCACAGTGATATATTGCTGTCTCTCTTTCTACAAATGTACTCTTTATAAGTCGCTTGGGATAAAAGCGTCTGCCAAATTCCCTAAATGTGAATGTATTTCCACTGTGTGGTGCCAGTGGGAGGAGTCTGGAGACGGCGCTCTGTTCCGAGCCCAGCTGATCTTCTGCCCCCGGGGCTCGCTGGCCCTGGACCCCCCCCTGCACCTCTTCCAGGAGGCGGTGCAGGGGGCGCTGCTGGACCTCTCCAGTAGCATCCTGCAGGTAACCGGGACACACTCACACACTCACACACTCGGTTGTTTTTGGAGGATCAGCTTGTCTGTTAAAATCGACTACTGGCAGTTGTTGTCTCCGCGAGGGAAATTCAAAGTCGATTCAGTGCATTCATCGGGGGCTGTGAGTTTGTCCTCCCCCCGTCCACCACTCAGCAGTGATTCAGTGTTTCTGTCCCCTGGCAGGCGTGTGACCTCTGTGGCCTCTTCCTGGAGGTCAGGGACCCTCCAGGAGGACCTTCCCTTCAAACGGAGGACACAGCATCCAGGGGAGACCCAGAGAGGGGAGACCCAGAGAGGGGAGACCCAGAGAGGGGACACCCAGAGCGGGGTCACCCAAAGAGGGGAGGCCAGCCTACAGTACAGCCCCTCCCTGGTCGAACCCCTTAGCGGTGCAGGGTCGCAGGCTGAGAGGCTGCTGCCTCCCCCTGTCCAGAAGCAGTCTGGAGTGGCAGCTGCGTGCCAGCGACGTCTCCGAGGACGTGGGGAGGCGATGTGCTCGGATCATTCAGGCAAGTGTGCCCCCTTTTTTACAATCTGTGATGATCGTGATGATTTTTTTAAAATCTTAATTCATTCATTTTCTGTAATGCGGTAAACGCTGTATTATATTTAGTATTATATAACACAATTAAAGGTGCTGTAGGTACTATTTGAGAGTTGTAGATATTATCTCACAGCATATTTTCACTCACTAGCAGCTGTGGTCTGTCGTGGCAATTATCCGATAATAATTGTGTCTATGGTGAAAGAGTCTAAAACAGACAAAGTACTTGTAGCAAATTAAAGAGTTTTAATGGATGCATCCATCAGACTACCCTCTAGCAGAGTGAGTACAGACCAACCCGGACACACTATATTTAAACATAACCCTCACCACATGAGGTTCCTGGCCTGACAAAGAACAAACAGTTGGCCCCCCTTTCATGTTGTCTCCCAGACGCATTGATTGGACCAATCTCCTGAATAACATACATCTTATGAAGGTTCCCGAATAACATACATTCAATGGAGGCTTCACTACAATGACAAGACAAACACAATAGGGGTTACTTGAAACAGATACTTCAATCAAAGCAACACTTAGTTTCTTGCATTAACATTACTAGATCCTTTAAAGTTGACATCAAATGTCTTCCTGTTTCAAGTGTTGAAGCTATCGACCAATCATCTCAATGCCTTCTGCCAGTGGTTCACAGTAGGGGTTCTCTCAATGATATGCAGATGAAGGCATGTTGCTTGTAGACAGTAAATATGCTATATTTCCATCACACTCCCCCATTTGATTATTTTAGAATCACACAATTCACCGTCATACCTGATATAGTGCAACTTAGAAGTCGGTTACTCTGACCACATAGTGATTCTTAGCAGAGACTGAGTTCTTTGTTACTGGGTATGGCTTGATAAACTTCTCCTTTCCTGTCTCTTAAACTAAAACCCTGAGATTTAGTTTGATTGAGATAGCTTATCGTTATAACACTGGCATCAGCAACATTTCAGAATATACACACAAAACCAAAAAGTAATTAGAAGAAATAACAATCAGCATAGTAAATAACGATCCAGATTAGTATAATGGTTCACGTTCGATTCTTATGTCAGAAAGTGGGTATCCAGAAGGGTCAGTCACAAGCACATTCATCATCATTGTCTCTGTGGTCTTGAAACAAGAAGTGACAATTCTTTTGAAACAGGTGATAAGTACCATGAAGAAGAGTAATATGACTATCATATAGAGCACATACTTCAAAATGGAATTCCCTAGATTTCCTAGCCATTCGCCCAATGGATCCCATTTTCCAGAGTTGCGTTCGTGCAGTTCATCAATGTTCTTGCGCATATCATCTAAAATGTCAGTGATATTTTCAGATGTGTCAATGATATCAGTACAACATTCCATACCTATTACTGTGCACGTTCCGCCTGCAGCCGCTAATAGGTAGTCCAAGGCGGCCCTGTTCTGCAGTACCATGAGCCGAGTAGATGCAAGTTGGTTTGAGAGCATGGATATAGCCTTTGGCTGGTTGGCTATTAGTGGTTGGCTATTATTTCCACTGTCACAGACAAATCACGGACTTGGTCAAGCGCCGACATGACACCATAGGTAGGGAATAAAGCTCCTAAAATCCTGGTCCATTTAGTCTGTTGACGAGTGTAGAAAATATCTTTAGGTATGGAACGTTTACCTCGCTTGCTGATAGTCGAGAGTGAGGCTGGGCGCAACAATGGCACTACAGAACCAAGTGCGCAGGTTCCAGTCCACTTAGAGGGTAGAAAATCATACGCAGTATTATTGCAAACCCAGTATAGCCCCTGGGGTGCTGGTAGCGCACAGGAATCTGTCACCTGGAAAGTCATAGAAAGTTGACTTTGCCACGTGGAATCTTCGTTAGTAGACCCCGTGCGGGAAGCGATAGGAAGATCATAGGTTTCAGTGCAGTACAGTTCATTCAATGTTCCTAGTGGAGTAGGAAATGATATACCCGTGTGTGTGTTTACTGTACTTTGGGCACACCATAAGAAAGGGCCGGCGATCGCAGCTATCGTGACTGGAACGGCCCTTTCACATCCCATGCATGTCGGGGGATAGTTGCCGACCTTTGTAGTACCTGTGCACTGAAGTGGTCTCAGTGGATAGTGGGTAATATTATCGCATTCCCTTTTTATCCATGACCAGTCCGCATTCTTGGAATTCATTCTGACCAACCCGGATCGATAGTAAGCATGCATTGCCCAGGCTATAGCACATGGGGATAGCGGGACAGCCATTAGGGGTATTCCGGAGGAGACGGAACGTGGTCCAACTCTGCATAATTTGTTAATTCCGAAATGTGCCTTGGCTGCCCTCAGGAGGGCATCAAAGCTATTGTTGATATCCTTAAGATTATATTCCAACTGGAACAGGGAATCCGTTCCATTGTCCCGGCCGTTTGTCAGGATAGCCTGGGACCTCACAATGACGCTGAAGAGGAGGACGATTCCAACGTAGAGTCGTCCCCCGGCTTGGGGTTGCTCCCTCTCGGAGTGGCGTGTTGGTAGCGACTGGTGGAACATCTTGCCTCGTTGTCAGGGCTGGGTCTGCTGTGATCTTGTGGTGCTGGGTCGGTCGTCAGCGGTGGTGCCCGTCTGCAATGGCTGGCGTGGATCCAGGTAGCCTTTTCAGCTACCTTGACCGCTGTTGAGGTGACCAGCAGGATTTGGAATGGTCCCAACCACCTTGGTGAGTGCCAGGCCGCCTCCTATGGTCCTTCACCACGATCCAATCCCCTGGTGGTAGGTCATGGAGTTGCCCTTCTTTGGATGGTAGGTCTCCTGTGCAACCTGGTGAGCGGATGGTTTGCAGACTGTCGGAAAGATTAATACAGTTTACGTATGATTTACTACGGCATGGGGTCGTCCTGTAGGGACAAAGATCGCACTTACATATCACATTTGGTGGAGGAACAGTCGGTCGTGTCTGAAAGTTGAACGAGAGAAAGAAAGAAAGAGAGAAGAAAGAGAGAAACGAACGTCACAAACTCAATAGTGTGCAGTGAATGTGTCCTCAGACTCCTTGAGAGGCAAACATTGGCTGTGCCCCGTCAGGACAGTACATTAGATTACAGGAACACGGTTTCTTCAGAGTCCAGTGATGGAGTTCTGCGGCGATTTTGTTTTTGGTTTTTGAGGCAACCGTTTCTATGTGCTTGTGTGTGTGTGTGTGTGTGTGTGTGTGTGTGTGTGTGTGTGTGTGTGTGTGTGTGTGCGTGTGTGTGTGTGTGCCCATATGGTTCATTAAAAGAAAAATGCATATGTCCAGGATGGTACAACATGTACGTATGTGCGTGATGACGTTTGTGCACATGTGTGTGTGTGTGTGTGTATGTGTGTGTGTGTGTACGTGCACACACACAAATGCATCTCTACATGTGTCTTCCAGGTTTTGTGTGACACTGCCAGAGAGAGAGAGAGAGGTTTAACGTAAGGGAGAGAGAGAGAGAGAGAGAGAGAGAGCTCTGGTCTGACCACTCGTCGCTGCTGGAGCCAAAACCAATGCAATTAAGTCTTTCTGATGCGTTGTCGTCGGAGGTGGAAAGAAAATAGTGTGTCTGTGCAGCGTTGTGTAAAACACACACACTGGTCTCCCCCCCCCCCCACCCCCCCACCAGGACTGCTGGACCAGTAGCACTGAAGACCCGACCTTGACCTGCAGGCCCCTAAACCACACCCAACCACCCCACCGCCCCTCTGAGACCAACACAGATGTGCATCCACCTAGGCCTTGTGTGTGTGTGTGTGTGTGTGTGTGTGTTGTGTGTGTGTGTGTGTGTAGTGTGTTGAGTGTGTGTGTGCGTGTTTTGGGAATGTTTTCGTTACCACACACACACACACACACACACACACACACACACACACACACACCACACACACACACACACACACACACACACACCCCCACACACACACACACACACACACACACACACACACACACACACACACACACTGCACCAACGGCCGGTTGTAGTCATTCATCGATTTCAAATCCCGCTCCTGTTAATCGCTACAAGTCGGGTTGACCGGCAACAGACACTTTCCAAGAAGTGGGAAAAGTCAAACAAGATTGAGAGTTTTCCACCGTCTCCAAGTTGTGATCCTCATTGACGACCAGGTATACGGAAAGAAAGCAAACGATAATCAATCTACTTAAAGAGCATATTTGTTCATAAAGGCGTCCCAGGCAGGATGACTTACATCTGCGGCTGCTTATAAATCACGGCCGCTACCAAAATTGATGCATAAATTCTGTTTTTGATAGAAAATTCTGTTTTGATAACAAAAAAATGATCGGTGGAGTCGAAATTATAGTCATCAGTCGGACGGGAAACCCAGACATGAGAGAGAGTAACTCTTGTTTACGATTTCCGAGATGCCGCGCTCATATTTTGATGCTTTTCGGAAACTTGGTGGTGGTGCTGGTGGTGCTGGTGGTGGTGCTGGTGGTGGTGGCGGCGGCGCGTTTTGCGTTCACCATTGTACTCGCTCCAGTATATTCACTGTGTTCCCTCGATTGCTCTCAGCCCCCGCTCGGAGACTTGAGTTGTTTGGACGAGGAGCGTCTGCCACATGACTGAACGCTAATGGATTTACCCGCATTTACAGCTCAGCTTCCAAAGCCTCAGAAATGATCGCCTCGATGATGATGACGACGATGATGATGATGATGATGATGATGAGACGAGAGCGCGCACGGCCCAGACGCTGTTCAGACGCGGAGGTGAGGTATGTGTAATTCATACTGATTGCGCAAAAATGAAAAAGAAAAAGCCGCTTTGTAGTCTTTCCCTTGTGATTGTTTATGCAACAACGTGCGTAATGACAAAAACATATTTTCCATTTTGTAGTTTTTTTGGACTAAAGCCCCCCTTGCTTTTTTTTTTCCTCTCTCTTCAGCTGTGCAGACAGAGACGGATGGATGGCAGTCCTACCTTCGCTCTGGATCGCCCCCTCATGGCCAGTAAGACCAGTGGCAAGACCTTTACCCATGACATACCTGTCTGTGATTAAGGCCTTAGCAACGGCTGCAGAGTCAGCCGCCCTGCTGGGAAATACTTCAACCCATTTGGACAACATGTCTATCATTACTAAACAATATCTCAAAAAAAAATAAATGTTGTGCATAAATTCCTTGTGTGTACCAATGCCGATCGATGCTATCTACCATTCCCCCATTTGACACATGATCTTCCCCATGTGTCATGATAGCGTAGATAGGAAACAAACATCTAGGTAAGCACGGCCGCCCATTCGGGCCATACCACAATCCTCTGCACCAGCTCTTCCTCTCTCTCTCTCTCTCTCTCTCTCTCTCTCTCTCTCTCTCTCTCTCTCTCTCTGCTCACAACCTCAACAAACTATCGTATGATTTATTTCGGGCCCAAAGTCACAGCCCAGCATCCCTAATCCACTGAAATCGACATTTTTTTTTTGTTTTAAATGTCACTTCACCATAAACCCTGATTTATATCTCAGGTACCAGCCGTGCCCCCGCATGACTTCACTCGGGGGGCTTAAAACGTTCCAGCGGAAACTTTACGTGAAATCCTCACTCGCTCGGTTGTGTTTCCTTGAGGGTCCGACAAAAAAAAAAGCGGGAGAAACGAACGACGCGCAACGAAAATAAAACAAACATTCGGGACTTTTGGCCGTCGGTCGGCGAGACGCCTCGTCTTACAGCGCGCGTGTTTTCATTCGAATCAATACGCGTGGAACAACTCGCCACGGTCTGCGTCGAGATCGCTTTTTTTTTTCTCTCTCTCTCTCTAGCTTCTATTCTCGCGTCCGATCTTAAAACTTTCTAGACACCATGCGTTCCATTCTTCGCTTCGTTCCCGTCTGTGTTCCGGCTTTATAACAAACGCGCTATTCTACCAAACAGAACGACGTCTCCGCAGTTGGCTTCCAGGGTAGGAAATTACCCACGGACGGTAGTACCGAGGAGCGCTCCAAGTGATATACGGTGGTTTGCCGCAACCACCATGCTCGCCTCCAGACCCTCGCCTTTATCCGTCCGTCGGCATCAAGTAGGTTAGCAACCCATTGTAACCCATTCCTCACATCTTCCACAAGGTGCCGAAATCATGAACAACATCCAAAAGCATATCTACTGTCTGTATAAATGGTAACCTAGTTGATCCCACCCCGCAGTCCTGCGTGGCAATGGCATAGCCCACTTCATCAATACCTGTTGTTGGGTCTCCGGTTAGAACCATTGACATACAATACCTCGGTCCCCAGTGGTAGTGGTGTGGCTGTCAAATCCACTCGTGGTGTGCACAGTTCGCTAATGGTGGCCACGCAGTCATGTGGTTCCCCATCTTCGGGGGTAGGCAGCAGGGTAGCCGGGTTCAACACTGTACACCTCTCCAAAACAATGTTAGGTATGGATAGCAACACATGGTGATATGATAGGAATCGTGATGCTGTTAGGTGTGATGTCTTCTGAGTTAGCAGAATGGTTGACTCTAACACGCTTTACTGCATAATTCACACTAGCATGTACGCCCGTGGCGTGTAGCTCTCCATCGCGCTCTCTCGTGCCATGTGCTTGTGTATCTCTCTCTGTTACTCGTGATTTTTCGCCTTCTTTTAGCTGCCTCTCATGGGCTCAAACCAAGTTACGAAATGTCGTTTAGATCACGGTATCCTGTTCTAGAGGCTGGTGTCAATGATTCTGAGCACGCCTATCCACCCTTTATCTCACACTCCACTTTTCCGTACGAGGAAGTACAGAGACGGAGGAAGCACGAAGAGGTAGATGAGTAGTGAGATAGTGCAATGCGTTCTAACCGGGAAGAACCACAACAACAGGTTGAGTATAGATGAAAGTTGGGCTAATTTGTGCCATGTGCACGACAGCAGGGAGCTGCTAGGAGAGTGA
>PIJE02006214.1:5329-15875 GCA_002895965.2 Coryphaenoides rupestris
GGAGGGAGAGGTGGAAGAGGAGGAGAAGGGTTGGGGAGAAGACAAGGAGGAGGGGAGAGGAGAAGGGAGGAGGGATGTCATTCAAATTGAAGCATGTATAAAAAAGTGCTGTTCAGCAAGGTTTAAAGAAAACCCTGCTCGGGAACACCCGGACACATTACACAACATAACGTAGTGAGAGACAGAAAGGGAGTGGGTGGGGGAAGGGAAGATCATGTGAGAGAGAGCGGGGGGGGGGGGGGGGGGGGGGAAATAAGGAGGGAGGAAGGGAATGAGAAAGAGGAAGGATCGTGGGTAAGAGAGAAAGAGAAAGTGTGGGAGAGGATAAGAAAGAGCAATAGAGAGAAAGAGGGAGTGGGTGTGTATAAGAGAGAGAGAGAGAGAACGGGTAAGTAAAAGGTTAAAGAGGCAAGCGGGATGATCACCATTTCAGGACGCTTCTGGTCATTGACTTCCTCTCTGCGGAAGCATTGGCTCACGATCTGATTAGTCGACTGGCACATGACCTGACGAGAGTCAAAAAGGTTCTCATCTGACGTACAGAAACATTACAGCATGACAAGACATAGTTCATCATAATCTCTCTCTCTCTTTCAGGCTCCTGTACAGTGTGTTGTTGTTCTTGTCCAGGAAACATTATAATATGAAAGTGGTAGGAATCAGTAGGTTGTTCGGAATATTTATTAATAAATATATCTAATGATTTATTAATACTAATAAATATTAATATTAGCATACAATATTAATCATTGTAATATATCTAATGTATCTATGATCAGTCATCAGTGATTTATGATCTATGGGCTATGATCTATGGTCTATGTGTTAGGGGACGTGTGCGGTGGAGTACCCAAAATGCAAGACTCAGACTTGTGTGCCAAAAAGGAATGTTTATTTATAGAACATGTGACCGAGGCGGTAGTGAAACCAGCGGAACGCGAATGTAAATCCAAGAAAATAAATTGTCCTCAATAATCAATAACAAAAATACTCAACGCTGGACTTGGATCTGGGGAGAGTCTGGGTAGTCCGGTGGTCAGGGTAGTCCGGTGGTCAGGGGGTTCTGTGGGGGATACGTCTGCGGGGAAAAGGGGGATCCAGGGAGAGGGGCGTGGAGAGGGTCCGAGGAGGGTAGGGGTCCGTAGAGGGACGAGGGATACACTGGAGCGATGAGCGAGGAGCGGGTCCGAGGAGGGTAGGGGTCCGTAGAAGGACGAGGGATACACTGGAGCGATGAGCGGGTCCGAGGAGGGTAGGGGTCCGTAGAAGGACGAGGGATACACTGGAGCGATGAGCGGGTCCGAGGAGGGTAGGGGTCCGTAGAAGGACGAGGGATACACTGGAGCGATGAGCGGGTCCGAGGAGGGTAGAGGTCCGTAGAATGACGAGGGAGACATGGGAGCGAGGAGGGAGGAGCGTGGAGAACACAGGATCGACGGGGTATCACGGAGACGAGGAATACGTGGGAGCCAGGAAGGAGAACACGGGGAACTAGAGCCGAGGGGGTAGTCCGGTAGAGCAGCTGGAGAAACACAGGATCGACGGGGTAACACGGAGACAAGGAATATGTGGGCTATATTCTATGGTCTATGATCTATGGCCTATGGTCTATGTTCTATATTCCATTGTCTATGATCAGTGGGCTATATTCTATGGTCTATGATCTATGGGCTCTGGTCTATGTTCTATATTCTATGATTGGTGGGCTATATTCTATGGTCTATGATCTATAATCTATGATCTATGATCTACAGCCTATGGTCTATGTTCTATTTTCTATGGTCTATGGCAGACCTGGGCAAACTACGGCCCGCGGGCCACATACGGCCCGTTGCGTTGTTTAATCCGGCCCGTCGGGCATTTACATTAACAACAGTCCTATAATACATTTACATTTGTAGTATTCATTTCGCTGTTTCTTTTCATCCTGCAATTGATTTCTTGATTGGTTCCACTAGATCAGAGGACACTAATAGGCAGACCGTTAATTCGGAGCAATACCGCAACCGTGAGACGCGCAACGGGCACCGAGTCAGTGACTCCTGGGGGGGGGGGGGGGGGTGCTAGACGCTGTGATCCTCATCTACTAATGGACCAGCCCGTCTGTTAACTTTAAAAACCAAATGTGGCCCTTGAGCCAAAATAATTGCCCACCCCTGGTCTATGGTCTATAATCTATGATCTATGATCTACAGTCTATGGTCTATATTCTATGGTCTCTACTGTATGTTCAGTATAAAGGTTCAAGGTCTTCATGAATGAAAGCAATGCTGGAAAGAAACAACATTTTAAGATGGCGCAGCCAATCACAACAAACGTCACTCCTCTTAAAGGCCCCGTCTCTCGAAACACCCACAGGCAAACCACAACACTGCAAACTAAAACGCACGTACACAACCATATGGTGAATTATGTTATGCATCCTCTACATTACTTTATCTTAGTTGTACTTAAATGTACAAGGCCTTCGTGATCCAGTTTTTTTTAACCCTTTTTGTCTTGATTGTACCTCTACAAACATTTGAGATATTTGCTGCCCTGCCAAAGGAATTTGTGATAGGTAGTTTAGTTATATTTGCATTATTTGAATAATGTACAAGGCAAGTGTATTGCCTGCCTTGCACAGTTAAATGTTTACATTATGTCATTCTATTTTTGTTCTATGCTCTATACTATGGCAGGATTTTTTTGTGTGAACAATTCATATTCCACATTCGACAGGCAAAACCCCCTGAATAATCACTAGTCATCGAGCAGACACATTCATCCACAGACACTGAACTCAGATCCATGTCATTAAAGAGTGGGTAGGGGTTAGGGGGCATCTTGCTCTAGGAGTCACTTTGCCTCCCAGAATTCGGCATGTCTGAAGTAAAACATGACTTGACTTTGGCTAATTTAACATCATCTGCAAAGTAGGGGTCGACCGATATGGTTTTTGCTGGGCCAATACCGATTATTAGTAATCAAGGGGACCGATAGCCGATATGCATTTGCAGTAAAAAATAACATTTTAGTGTCAAAATTATTCACAGTAACACAAACAAAACATCCTTTAAATGCCTTTAATGTTTAATTAAATGCTGGAAAACAGAGCATTTCAACATTATATTTAGAAAAATAAAGTGCAGGGAGCTCCTAGATAAAAATAATTAACTAAATAGGTTTTCTTCCTGTAAAAATGAAGAAATAAATTAAAAATAAATAAAACCAGTAAAACTTATTGGAATTGGAATCCTTCTCTCCAAGTCCCCGTCCCCAATAACCCCTCAGTACTCCCAATTCAACAGCACCAGGTTGTGGTGCAGAAAGCACAGTTGTTCCGCATGCTCTCCTGTGAGACGGCTCCTGTTTCTCTCATAGATTGCTGTGACTTCACTAAAAACACGCTCACTTGGTACGGAGGAGGGTGGTGAGCAGAGATATTTTCTGGCCTGTAAGTTGTAACTTGAAGCGCGCTTCATTCTGTCTCCACCATTGCAGTGGATCCGCCTTTCGCCTGTCAATCACTGGCTCTTTGAGGTAGATATGCAGCTCAACATCAACACGGAGTACAGATTGGCTATTCTTTTACCCGTGATGTATAGCCAATCCAATAATGCTGCCGGCGGGACATTGAGCCAGAGAGAGGCGACTGCATCAGAGCCGCCTGCAAGGAGTGTATTTTGCCACAAGGAGCGCATTTTTGTTTTTTTTCATTTAATCGGCAATCAGATCATACGACGACTATGAATATCGGATCTGATTATCAACCAGGCCGATAATCGGTCAACCCCTACTGCAAAGCTCCACAAAGGCTCTTCCTGCTAATTTACACCAGTTGAAACCGCCACTTCTGGTTCAATAGGCTCATGTCTCCAATAAGTGCAAGGTAAGGAGAAGAGACACCATGATGGACAGACAATATTAACTTTGTCGACAGACCTTTTCCTCTCCGGCAGCCATTGGGTGCCAAAGTAATTCTTTGACACGCTTAAATGCTTAAATGTTATGTTTTTATCTAGCTAAAGGCATTTTGTTGGCGTTTCAGCCCTTGCTGTGCTCCACCTTTGTCTTATTAAGGGCTCTTTTTTTTCCTCGTTTCAGCGGCTTTGAGAAAGTGAGTTCTGTGTTCTTTACACTGTTGGTGCTGTGTCCCACCACACAGCAGCTTCCAGGCTGAGATTTGCTCGCAGCCCGAAATTACAAGGAGGCAACTTCATCCAATACAAAGTCAATTGAGAGCAATGGAATGTTTTCCCCTCCGGTGTAGGCGGAAGCGTGTGTATAGGTTAGAATATACGGTGGTATATGTAGATAGGACAGAAGCATATGTCTTGGTATAGGTTAGAATATAAGAACTTTTATGTATATGGGACAGAAGCATGTGTATTGGTATAGGTTAGAATATACAGTGGTATACGTAGATAGGACAGAAGCATGTGTCTTGTTATAGGTTAGAATATACAGTGGTATATGTAGATAGGACAGAAGCATATGTCTTGGTATAGGTTAGAATATACGGTGGTATATGTAGATAGGACAGAAGCATGTGTCTTGTTATAGGTTAGAATATACGGTGGTATATGTAGATAGGACAGAAGCATGTGTCTTGGTATAGGTTAGAATATACAGTGGTATATGTAGATAGGACAGAAGCATATGTCTTGGTATAGGTTAGAATATACGGTGGTATATGTAGATAGGACAGAAGCATATGTGTAACTAACCCAGTTCATGTTTTAGCTTTAGAGAAGAGAGCCATATTGAACTGTCCTTTTATTGATTATTTACATATGTTTAATCTGTTTTGGGCTTTTATTAGCTTACTTCCTGTTTTGAGGAGAAGGACTTTTACTCTGAAAATGTTTATTTGGGGTTCAGACATACACGTGGGCAATAGATAGTTATCTCGTAAACAATGTGGAAATCCCTCTTTTTCAAAAGCATTTTCTCCCCTCCACATCTATTTTCAGCTTGTTGTGAATGTCGTCATCATCTCTACTTCAGCTTCCTTCCCATCCTTCAAATGGGTTCCCGTTCATTAGCAGAAGAGGAATCCCCACAACCGGTGGGTTGAGCGGATCCACGTGAAGCTGAGCTGGCCTTGAGTCCATGCGTGGGCCGTCCTCTGTGTTTCATGTGAGAGCAGCTGAAGGAAAGGGGATTCACTTGTCTCAGTTTCATGACACAAACACTTTCTAAGAGTTTGACCACAGAGAGGATCTCCTCTGTTACAAAAAGGGAACAAAATAGATTTTTTTAAAAAGTTGATTCTTGGGTTTTGTCATTTCAAAGAAATGCTTTTGGAATATATTGTCGTTATTTTAAATTAATAAATAAACATTTGTTAGTTTTTTCTTAAAGGGTGGGGGGGGGCAGTTTTAATTTTGGCTTTCAGAATTTATTTGTTTTTAAACCATATATGTACATATTGGAGCAGATTGTAAAAAAATAATTTGAGATGTCTGAAC
Source organism: Coryphaenoides rupestris (assembly GCA_002895965.2). Lineage (NCBI taxonomy): Eukaryota > Metazoa > Chordata > Actinopteri > Gadiformes > Macrouridae > Coryphaenoides > Coryphaenoides rupestris. Next base: position 10,783 of record PIJE02006214.1, read on the forward strand.
TAAATATCCAGGGCCATGGATCAGGGGTTACATTGTGATAACGCGAGAGGAGTGGACATTGTTGTTGTTGTTTTGGGGCCCAGAGACAGCAGACAGCAGTTAGTACTATTATATTATTATGAATAGAATACAATGTATTAGTTGTATTTGGTGAATGTGTAAATTATCTTATTTACAACAGAATCACAAAAGGACACAAATGGAAAGGAAAGTAGACCTTTTCAGAATCCCAGCTTTATGGTCCCTTGAGGTAAGGAACTTGTGAGCTGTGCTGCTCCCACATGATGGGTTGGTGAAGCGATCTGAACAACAACTTGTCTGTGCTTATGCAGGTGCTAGAGGACAGGGTCCCAACGACCACTAGGGGCCCCACGGCTGTTTGTTTGACCAGCTCAGGCTGTGATAAGCTATAAAAGTGCTGTGGATCTGGCCAGATGCACCACAAGTTGTGAGAGTCGTCTTTGTCTGCGTAAGTGTGTGTGAGTTCACTGTCTTCCGGAGCCTTTATCCAGAGAGATGTTTGCAGTCTTGTTCGCGGTGTTGTGTCTTATGTGTCTGTCCACCACCATGGCAGATCAACACAAGTCTTGCCGTAAGTATTATTAAGATTTCAATGTGTCAAATATATACATCTTCATAGCTTCACTTATATCCAAGCTTGATGTTGTTTTGTAGATACGCCCAACATGACGGGGTATTTGACCGGGGTAAGCTCTACAAAACCATGACATGTTTTCATGACAATGAGGGTAGGATGTAGAAACCAATATGCTGTCTATGTTTTATTGCTTTTCTACTCAAACTAGGTTAATTACAAGGGCGGAAGCGTGCTCACATGGGCATTTTCTTACGACTCTTTGGCAAAGAGACTCCATATGAAAAGCGTACAGACCCCTGGTCTAACGCCTATAATCTCAAACAAGGCCCAGGATGTACTCATGCTTTTTGATGAGGTACACTGTTCTGCTCATACATGTGGTGCTTCTTCATTTAAGCTGTGGTGTTTCTTCATTTAAGCTGTGGTGTTTCTTCATTTAAGCTGTGGTGTTTCTTCGCACACACTCACTGTGGTTTGCCTCTGACAGGGGTTCTTCTATGAGATCAACAGGACGGATCAGAGCTGTGAGAAGAAGGTTCTGCACTCTGCCGTGAGCTCCATGGATGTGCCACCGAACGCAACCTTCCTGCTGAAGACTACAATTGGGAGTGGTTCTGTGCCTGGAGAAGGACTGACAGTGAGCGTGTGGGTGGGCTCAATACCTGAAACCAATGGTCAGTCACAGGATTAATGGGCTGATCGTATGCTTGAGAAAAGATAACATAAGATGTAGGTCCCAGACAGGAAATGTATTTGTGGGGTGGTTGTGCTTGGTAGCTGCCTCACCTGGCCTGAGTAAGGCCCCGTATACATGACAACAATTTTAGCGAAAACTGAAAAGTATTGTTGCGTTTTGGGCTTTCGTTTACACGACATAAGTGTTTTCTGGGTCTGAAAATGCTAACCTTTTAAAATGCCCTCCAGAGTGGAAACTTTTAAAAATGGAAGCGTTTTGTTTTTTTAAATGACGACGCCCACTCGCGCACGGGTATTACGGTTCTATTTCATGTAGGCTACGCCGTCTAGGCTTTGCCTCATGGGCACATGAGTGCGCACACTTGTGTGCACTGAAAATTTCAACAATGTACCAAACAACTTGACCCCACCCACATTCCCCACGGCACCGTGCGTATATTGTCACGGGAGTGAGCAGGAGGACCCAAACGCAAGACTCAGGACTCGGGGTTGTGCAGAACAGAATGTTATTTATTTACCGTGACACAGGTAGGCAGGGACAGTAACCGTACGGTTAGTCCAACGATTTCACAAGTAGAGTATAACCATGACATTAGCAATGGTCCGACACCGTGGGCTTTATGCCGTGCATAATTGTTAATTGCGGGCAGCCGCGAAAGTAGCGCAGGTGCCGCTAACCACCCAGGGGCGGCACTGGCGCCCGGGAGCCCGGAGACACGATCGCGATCGTGACAGTACCCCCCCCTCAACGGGAGCCTCCTGGCGACCCACGATGACCTGGCGGCAAGGCAGAGGCCGAGCCGGGACCCTCCAGTGGACGACCTGGAGAGGCTGCGACCTGGCAGCAGGGACTGGCAGGGGCTGCGGCGGTGCAACCAGGACCGGGACCCGGAATGGCTGTGACCCAGCAGCGGGAAAACAGAACTGCTGCGGTTCAGCCGGGACCGGGACCCGGGGTGGCTGCGACCTGGCCGCAGGGACTGGTGGGAGCTGCTGTGGTCCAGCCGGGACCGGGACTCGGGGTGGCTGGCACCTGGCAGCAGGGACTGGTGGGAGCTGCTGGTCCAGCCGGGACCGGGACTCGGGACGGCTGGCACCTGGCAGCAGGGACTGGCAGGGGCTGCGGCGGTGCAACCAGGACCGGGACCCGGAATGGCTGTGACCCAGCAGCGGGAAAACAGAACTGCTGCGGTTCAGCCGGGACCGGGACCCGGGGTGGCTGCGACCTGGCCGCAGGGGCCGGCCGGGGATGCGGCGGTGCCGCCGGGACCGGGACCCGGGCTGGCTGTGACCCAGCAGCGGGATAACAGAACTGCTGCGGTCCAGCCAGGACCGGGACCCGGGGAGACAGGGGTTGCCTGCCCCGCCGCTGGTGAGCCTGCTGGATGCTCCGAGGACCCCCCCAGGGCCAGGCGGGACTCCTCGTAGCTCGGTGCCGGTAGGAGCTCGACTGTAGGGCGCGACTGGATCTGGGCGATAATGTCCTGCCACTGACGGATTAACCCCAAGCCTGAGTCTGCTGGGTACATTGTTGGTCGGACCATTCTGTCACGGGAGTGAGCAGGAGGACCCAAACGCAAGACTTATGCAGAACAGAATGTTATTTATTTACCATGATACAGGTGGACAGACAGGTGAGGGACAGGCAGGAAGGCAGGCAGGCAGGCAGGTAGGTAGGTAGGTAGGTAGACAGGCAGGTAGGTAGTAATCCATACGGTTAGTCCAACGATTTCACAAGTAGAGTATAACCATGACATTAGCAATGGTCCGACACACGTGGGTGGAAAACTGCATAATTGTTAATTGCGGGCAGCCGCGAAAGTATCGCAGGTTCCGCTAACCACCCAGGGGTGGCACTGGCGCACGGGAGCCCCGCTAATCCTCCAGGGGCGGCACTGGCGCCCGGGAGCCCGGAGACACGACCGCGATCATGACAATATACGAGGATGTGCGAGGATGGAAACTCCACTTCCGTGGGATCCTCACGGTCCCACTCATCCTCCCCTTCGTGGTCGGTCACCACGGCACAGGTAACCAAGCCAAGCCACGTCTTCGGCGATATTGTCAAAGGCAGCGGCCATCAAGAGCATCACCATGCCGCCACCACCAGAGATGGAGAACGTGCAGCTCCCGCCATTGTCCCGTCGCGGTTTGTTGTTGGGGTGGTGAGGATCCTTCATGATCCTGCAGGCTCTGGTTTGACACCTCCTGGAGTATAGGTCCTGCAGGGTGGGGAGAGTAGTGCCAGTAGTGTCATTCTTTCGGTCATTTCCCAAAGATTGTGACCATAGGTGAGGGTTGGAACACAGATGGACCTGTAAATCGAGAGCTTCGCTCAGCTCCCTCTTCACCACAACGGACTGGTACAGCGCCCGCATTACTGCAGACGCTGCACCAATCCGTCTGTCCATTTCCCGCTCCATTTTGCCCTCACTCGTGAACAACACCCCGAGATACTTGAACTCCTTCGCTTGAGGCAGCAACTAATTCCCAACCCGGAGGGAACACTCCACCGTTTTCCGGCAGAGAACCATGGCCTCAGACTTGGAGGTGCTGACTCTCATCCCGACCGCTTCACACTCGGCTGCAAACCACCCCATCTGCAAAGAGCAAAAATACAATTCTGAGGTCCCAAAACCAGACACTCTCCCCACCCCACCTCGGCTGCGCCTTGAGATTCTGTCCATGAAGATCACAAATAGAATCGGTGACAAGGGACAACCTTGGTGGAGTCCAACACCCACTGAGAACGTGCTTGACTTTGTGCCGAGAATACGGACGCAGCTCACACTTTGTTCGTACAAGGACCGAATGGCACGTACCAACGGCCCCGGTACCCCATACTCCCGTAGTACCCCCCACAGGATTTCCCGGGGGACACGGTCATAAGCCTTCTCCAAGTCCACAAAGCACATGTAGACTGGATGGGCAAACTCCCATGGCCCCCCCAACAACCCTGCGAGGGTAAAGAGCTGGTCCACTGTTCCACGGCCAGGACGGAATCCGCATTGTTCCTCCTGGAGCTGAGGTTCGACAATCGCCTCCTTTCCAGCACCCTGGAATAAACTTTCCCGGGGAGGCTGAGCAGTGTGATACCCCGATAATTGGAGCACACCCTCCGGTCCCCTTTTTTGAAAATGGGGACCACCACCCCGGTCTGCCATTCCACAGGTACTGTCCCCGACCTCCACGCTACATTGACTAGGCGTGTCAGCCACGACAGCCCGACAATGTCCAGAGCCTTCAGCATCTCAGGGCGAATCTCATCCACACCTGGCGCCTTGCCACTGAAGAGCTTTTTGACTACTTCAGTGACCTCTACCAAGGATATGGGTGAGGCTTCCCCCGAGTCTTCAGACTCTGCCTCTTCCACAGAGGACGTACTGGTCGGGTTCAGGAGTTCCTCAAAGTGTTCTTTCCACCGCCCGACAATATCCTCAGTCTGGGTCAGCAGTTCTCCTCCCCGACTGAGCACAGCCTGAGCCAAGCCCTGCTTTCCCTTCCTGAGTCACCGGACAGTTTGCCAGAACTTCCTTGAGGCCAACCGAAAGTCCTTCTCCATGGCCTCCCCGAACTCCTCGCAGCTGCGGTCCTTTTGGCCTCCCGGTACCTGTCTGCTGTTTCAGGAGACCCCTGGGCCAACCAGGCCCGAAAGGCCTCCTTCTTCAGCCTGACGGCTTCCTTCACCGCTGGTGTCCACCAACGGGTTCTTGGGTTGCCGCCACGACAGGCACCGACAGCCTTTTGACCACAGCTCCGAGCTGCAGCCTCTACAATGGAGGCTCTGAACATGGCCTCT
>PIJE02006215.1:2981-7981 GCA_002895965.2 Coryphaenoides rupestris
CATTTTTCTTTTAATCGACTTTTTAAAAACTTGATACCGACGGACACGTTTGCACGGTGGACCGAAGTCATTTTTTAAATCTCTGTACTGATCTCTGCCATTTTGAATTGTGTGTGTGTGTGTGTGTGTGTGTGTGTGAGTGTGTGCGTGCGTGCGTGCGTGTGTGTGTGTGCATGGCCGGGGAGGTAACAGATTAGTAGAGTGGCGGGTGGATGCCGGTGTTTTGGCTCCCAGCCGCAGGGTTCCGGGTTCAATCCCCGACGTCCGCAGCCTCACCTGCAGGCATCCCTGAGCCAGACCCCCCAGACCCCCCCAGACCCCCACTAATCCCCCCCTAACCGCCACCACCAGCACCACCTGCTCCTTAATGCCCTGCATCTGTATTCTGTCAATGTCAGTCTATTAACACATCTGTGTGTGTGTGCGTGCGTGCGTGCGTGTGTGTGTGTCCTTACATTCGTCTTTGGGTGTGAGTCCGGGTCTACAGCTCCGCAGCCTCGAAGTTATCTCTCTCTCTCTCTCTCTCTCTCTCTCTCTCTCTCTCTCTCTCTCTCTCTCTGTCTCTCTCTCTCTCTCTCTGTGCCCTATCTCTCTGGGTCAGATTGACAGATTGAAGGACAGGTAATGGAACTCAGAGCACTCCGAGAGAGACAGAGAGAGAGAGAGAGAGTGGAGAGAGAGTAAGGGGCGACAGTAAAGCCTGGTTGATGTAAAGCATTCAATAATTGAATAGGTGATCCATTATTGATGTCTGCTCTTTGTGAATTCATAAGAATGGCGAGGTGGGCTGTGAGAGACCCGCCGAGTTAAGTTCACCGCCAGGCGGGGGGGGGGGGGGGGGGAGGCGGGGGGGAGGTTGTAAGTCGGGACCTTGTGTGTGTGTGTGTGTGTGTGTGTGTGTGTGTGTGTGCGGATAAGGGAAGTGTATTTGCTAGGGGGCTCACAAACAGCAAACAGAGGGGGGTGGGGGGGCGAACAGATTTATTTACACGTACAAAAACGCAACAACAAAAAAACTAAAGCGGGAGGTGTCGGCCGGGGGGCAACGGAAGGGCAATAGGTCACATGACGTGGCAGTGAAGACACTACTTAATGCAGCTTAAAACCGCCGCTCGACGGCTCAGCGAATGATTGACGCTCGACTTAACACACACACACACACACACACACACACACACACACACACCCCCTCGCGGGCATTCTGTCAACAGTCAGCAGGTGGTTGCCGAAGGCGCTTTTTCCTCGCCGCCTTCATGCTAATCGCTGCCGTTGTTGTTGGTGCGCCGGCGACCCCCCTTTAATATACGGATGCTAAGTCAGGTTTACTTTTAGTTCACTCAATTCCGTTTCGATAAGCAGAGGACTGGTTGTGTCTCGTCAACGCTTAATTAAGATAAGATGAGATAGAACTTTATTCATGTAAATAAATGTACAGTGAATAAGCCTGATAGAATGACAATATAGGTAAGATATTTAAATTACAAAATTAAGGTGAGTTATGATATGCAAACCAATATATACGTCGTCTTAGGGTTTGGTCGTCCTTTAAAAGCAACCTCAGCGTGTATACGAAGGATTGTGCAGCTGACCAGCAGGGGGGGTGGTGTTTCACTCCCAGTCGAACGGTACTGGGTTCGATTCCCTTCCCACCGTCCTCGTGAGAAAGACGTCCTCGTTGCCGGCCATGGCCCTCGCCGACTTAACTCTGAAGTGCCTCGGATTAAGAAAGTGTGGATGAAAGCGAACTAATCAAAAAGGAGTCGTCATCGACGGAAAAGAGAATACCCCCGCGCGCATTAAAACAAGAAAGGGATTTCAGAATGTCCTCTCGCCGGGAGTTGCTGCTGAATCCTAGATAGCCGCGTTCAGCCAAACACCAAACACTTTCGCTGATGTTAAATTTAAACAGAGACGCGGGATCTGTGATCGCAAGCCACACACACACACACGCACGCGGACACACACATGCACGCACACACACACACATTTCCCTCTTTTCAGCTTTTTTTTGACAAAGCTCGAAATGTCAACATGGCATTTTAATCGTGAGCCCGGCAAATGTTAGTTAGCCAATTTACGCAAGTGTGCACAATATGGTCACCCCCCCCCACGCGCCTCTCCGCACACACACACACACACACACACACACCACCCCCCCACCTCCCCCCTCCTCCCTGCAGCTAATTATCTCATTTAGTTTCCCCAAATAAGCAAAAGGCGCAGGTGATGAGGCAGATTAGGTGTGGGATCGTGCTCTGTTTGCGTTCTGACCACTGGTGCCCTGGGCCAGCAATTTGGACTTAATTTTGTGCGTGGGATTGCCTGTGTGTGTGTGTGTGTGTGTGTGTGTATGTGTGTGTGTGTGTGTGTCTGTGTGTCCATTTGTGTGTGTGTGTGTGTGTGTGTGTGTGTGTGTGTGTGTGTAGTGTGTGTGATTTGTGTGTGTGTTGTGTGTTGTGTATTTTGTGTGTGTGTATGTGTGTGTTGTGTGTGTGTGTGTGTGTGTTGTGTGTGTGTGTGTGTGTGCGTGTGTGTGTGTTGTTTGTGTGTTGTGTGTGTGTGTGCCCGCACCTGTGTGTGTGTGTGCGTGCGCGTGCGTGTGTGTGTACCTGTGCCGACTCGGGGCTCGGCTGATAGCGGAGGTTGCGTGCTGACATGGCAACCCGGGGAGCGCGGACTCCGCGAGGACATGCTAGCCTAAATCCTCCGAATTCTGCATCGCCGCTAAATATGTGCCGAGTTCCGCCGACAAAATACCGTTTATTACGTTTATTAACCCGACTTCTGTGGCCGTCAGCAGTCCATCGAGGTAAAATAGACACACTTTGCCCGTCAAATAAGTAGTTTTGAAATAAAGTTTTGAATTAGGCAAAGTCCATTGCAGGGTCAAATGTTTATAACATTTTACGATAAGATAAGAAAATTCTTGTTTATTCTATTGCTATGCAGCCTGGCACAAGAATTTCCTTCGGGATCAATAAAGTTCTATCTTATCATATCTCTTATCTTATCTTATGTAAGATAAATAGATACCCTTAGTCTGAAATTAATAGTATATTTTTTTGTTGTGTGTATTTTAAATCGTGTATTTATCCGAGATAAATTGGTCTATTGGTTTCGGTCGTCATATTTTACGTCTGGAACAAAATGGCGAAACGGACGATGTTTGAAATACGACATCGAAACGTCGACATCCGGGAGGGAGCGGCGCCGAGTCCCGAACGGCTGACAACGTGCATCAAGACGTCGAGTCACGTCTCCGTCGAAAGAAAGAAAAAGAAAAACCGCTGGCAGCGGACGCGCCTCCTCCAGCGACTTGGCACGCTTTAAAAGGCAGAGGAGTCATACATCTTTCTCGACGTTCTACCGAAAAAGTGACAGTTTAGTTACTGAATGTCCACACTTCATTTAATTTAATTTCGTTTTTATTCACTCAAAACACATCTGTCTCGCACCTCTGTGGGAGGGGAACGCTAACTTTTAATTGTTCATGATGCCGTCATTAGACCTGTGATTTAGCAGTTTGGGGGTAGACTTGGAGGGAGTACGTAACGCCTCTTGTACCCCACAGCTGATAATTAAAACTACGAAAAGTGAAAATGACCCTCTCTCTCTCTCTCTGTCTCTCTCTCTCTCTCTCTCTCTCTCTCTCTCTCCCTCTCTCTCTCTCTCTCCCTCTCTCTCTCGCTCCCTCTCTCTCTCTCTCTCTCTCTCTCTCTCTCTCTCTCTCTCTCTCTCTCTCTCCCTCTCTCTCTCTCTCTCTCTCTCTCTCTCTCTCTCAAAGATATAGATCATGGCAACAGCGGTGTAATTTGTCATGGAAAATATTGGACGAGAATGAAAGGGAGGGAGGGAGGGAGGGAGGGAGAGGTTGAGTAGAGAGGGGGGAGAGGTAGGGACGGAGGTAGGGGGAGAGGTAAGAGCGGGAGATGGGGAGAGAGGAGAGGGGGAGAGGAGAGAGGGAGAGAGAGGTAGAGTAGAGGGGGAGAGGGTAGAGAGGAGGAAGGGGAGAAGCGAAGAGAGCAGAGAGAGAGAGAGAGAGAGAGAGAGAGAGAGAGAGAGAGAGAGAGAGAGAGAGAGAGAGAGAGAGAGAAGAGAGAAGAGAGAGAGAGGAGAGAGAAGAGAGAGAGAGAGAGAGAGAAGAGAGAGAGAGAGAGAGAGAGAGAGAGAGAGAGAGGAGGTGGTAGTAAACAGTGGCGCCGGCTCGGCCGTGAGACTAGTGAGGTACGGTATTTGATCTGACGTGATGAAGGCGCTTCGGAGAACAACCCACTCCCCCCCCGCCCCCCAACTCAATCTAGCCCCGCGCCCCCCCTCCCTCCCCTCCCTCCCTCCTCAAAACCCCGCCTCCTCCGCGTCCCCGTCCCCCTCCCCCTCCCGCCATCCGCATGAATCGTTTGATTTGATTCCGTTGCCTTATAAAGTGAAGTCGGTCGAATTCCCTCCCAGGTTCTTCTTCTTCTTCTTCTTCTCTGACGGAGCGAGAACGTAACTCAGAGAAACATTCGTTCTTTTTTTTTAATTTTATTTTATTTTTTTATGTCCACGCAGGTTTTTCCGCTTTCAAGGTTTTTTTTTATCTGTCGTTTTTTTTTCCGGGGGTTTTGTTTCGTCGAGGACTATTTTGCGGCGCGGCGCAGCGGCGAACCTTTCACACTTTGTTCACCACTTTGTAGGCTCATCGTCAGAGAGGTGTGAGACCAGATAGTTTTTACTCTTTTACTATTTTTAGTCGTCGTTTTTATGGTGTTTTTTTCTGGCTGTAATATCCAGTCGATTTCCCGCCGCTGTGCCCTCGCTAGCTTCGCCGAGACCCTTTCATAACAGGGCCGGCGTTTTAATTCGGTCCACTTACAGTCTATAATCTTTTTTTTATTCAAGCTATAGGTAACAGGAGACATATCGGCCAAATTAAAAGACCAGACTGAGCCGCTATTTTTAAAAAAATAATGTATTTCTTGTTACGAATAATGCATCGGTGTGTGTGTGTGTGTGTGTGT
>PIJE02006216.1:5631-15867 GCA_002895965.2 Coryphaenoides rupestris
TGGATGCTTGGAAGCTAGGAAGCGGGCAACAGAAACTAGACATGAGAGCTTCGGCTTATTTCCTTGACCTTAGCAGGCTACCACAGAGGCTTAGATTAGCCCCCCACCTCCCCTTCTTCCGCAATTTCTCTATCTGCCACTGCCAGCCACTAAACAACATCACCACCAGCCACCCAACCACCAGGAGGACCCTGACCTCCTGTCTCCACTGCAATCAGCCGGGGACATATTGGAAGGGGTGGCTGGTGGCTGATACCTGCAATGATATGTTTGCCTACAGTCTGCCGGTGTTAATATTTTGTATTCTGTTCCATCGTACTGCAATGTGTTGTATTGTGCAAAGGACCACAAAGGAAATAAGTGCTTGTGCTTTATTGTGTTATCTTGCCAAATAAACAAATCTAAAATAAATAAATGTCTGGGATTGTCTGATACAGTTAGGCTATATTGGCTTGAGTTGGGGTAATTACATTATACTCACAGCATTCAAGGAACTGTTTTAGCCTCTCAAAGACCGCATTCAGGAAGAGAGAGAGAGAGAGAGAGAGATAGAGAGAGCGGGTAAGGGGGCGAGACATCACATGGATCAGAGTTCATCACATGGATCTTTGTGCAGATCAATACCAATACCCGGGTGACAGTGTATGCAGGTGAGTGTATGCATGTCTAAAGTTAACATGTGTGTAGGCGCGCACACACACACACACACACAGATACAGACAGACACAGACACAGACACACACATACACACACACACACACACATATACATTAATAAAGGATTAGGCTGCTGCTGCCAGGGTGAGGACGAGTGCGGGTCCACACAGGTATTCGGAGGGGGGCGGGGCTGGGGACCAGCGCTGGCCAGCGGATGACGGATGGACCGGGGGACCTGTTTAGCCCCGAGTTAGCGCACCGCCGCGAGGTCAGCACCCGCACCATTCATCATCACACACACACATACACACATACACACGAGCACGCAGCCGGCCGGCTCCACGGCCAGACAGCCACTACAGCTCTGCCCAGTTACAGTCCAGGAGGAGGAGGAGGAGGTAGGCGGGGCAGGGCAGGGGGACATGATGGAGAGGAGCTTGGAGAGGGTGGGTGGAGGTGAGTAGGTACAGGGAGGCAGGCAGACATAGGTCAACGCAGCACTTCAATTAAAGGGGGGTGGGGGGCATGCATACAAAACAACAACATTGTTCAAAAAAGAAAAATAGACCATGTCAACGTCACATGAGGGGGCTAGTGGAGATGCATGTCCCTGTGTTGAGATGAAAAGGCTCTCTATGAACAAGGTACACATGTACACAGTCTCTCTCCTGAAGCACAGCCCAATTTCAGCTTATGTCAACACGGGGGGTGTGTGTGTGTGTGTGTGTGTGTGTGTGTGTGTGTGTGTGTGTGTGTGTGTGTGTGTGTGTGTGTGTGTGTGTGTGTGTGTGTGTGTGTGTGTGGGTGAAACTGTGTGTGTGTGTGTGTGTGTGTGTGTGTGTGTGTGTGTGTGTGTGTGTGTGTGTGTGTGTGTGTGTGTGTGTGTGTGTGTGTGTGCGTGCGTGCGTGTGTGTGCGTGCGCAGGTGGGAGTACACCGTTCCAGTTCATCCGGCTGCCAGTCCAAGGCCATCTCTATTATCGCCGGCTCAACGTAATGGAGGACAGATAATCATTAGGCCAGCTGTGATTAAATTCTCCGCTGGCGGACTGGCCGGCCAATAAATCTCCCGCCGTTTCAGGAAGAACCGGAAAGAAAAATAAAAGGTTAGCGGCGTCTTTAGTGCAAGTGAGCGATGGAGTGACACATCGGGAGAAACGACGACAAATGGAAGGTCAGGCGTGCAGATATCCCCCCAACAGGCATGTCAGCACCCGGACATGAGCAGGGCTGAGCAATACTAGATCATCTAGCTCAGCAACACGCCTCATTAGCAACTAGGAGGACACTATGGCAACTACACAACACAACACTGTTCAATAAAGTCATTAGAACCGACTCCTGACTAGATCTTGTTTGTCTACTCCCAGCAAGCACCGATTCACTTTCACAAAATGGCTACAGACCGGTTAAATTTTGGATTTACTTCTGATTTTATAGGCTACTTTTGTGTTTATTATCACAATGTGTGTGTGTGTGTGTGTGTGTGTGTGTGTGTGTGTGTAGTACATCGATTCCTTGCCATAAAAATGGCAAGAATGTATAGAATATGACGCTTTGGACAAATTGTAAGTTGTTAATCGCTTTGGTTAAAAGTGTCTGCGGTGATAAAACACTGACTTAAAAAGTCACTAATGAAATGCACTGTTTTAAATTAAAGCATTTAGGAAAGTGCAGTGATGATATTCTCTTAAAATACTGTATAATACTGTAACACTGTATATCCAAAATGGTCATGCCACAGTATTAAAAATGGCCCCAATCTACTCAAAATTAATGGTGTGTGTGTCTGTGTTTCTGTGTATCTGTGTGTGTGTGTGTCAGTGCTAACAAATGAATTATTCAACACTACAGTGCACCCGATGGTGCATCCTTTCATCATCAAACTGTCACTGACAGGATTAACTTTCCAAATGCATATTTGCAATTGTGTTTGTGTTCATATGAGAGTGTGTCTGTCGGTACTAATGGCGAGGACATATTTTCCTAAACAAGAAGTTCCGAAAACGGCATTGAAAACTATTTCTTTATGAATCAACGTCAATAGAGACCAGAAGATGAGGGCCCATTTGATTTACACTCAGACACACACAACACACACACACACACACACACACACACACACACACACACACACACACACACACACAGGATGAGTCGGATCGGGCTCGCCGTTGGCCCCAAAGTACTTAATCTAGCGCGGTGGCACTGAGGTGTCACAGCATCTGAAGGCTAGGACACGCGCACCCATGTGTCTGCTGCTAAGTGGTCGTCTCTCCCCACCTCCCCCCCCCACAGTTCTCCGCAAGCTGACGGTGCACGGATTCCAGGCGCCACAGCAGAACGCGGAGGTGATGGTGAGTTGGCATGACCTTCAGCCACACAGCGGGGCTCCGTTTATTCACCGTGTGTCAATTTGTTCAATTCATTCAGTTACGTTCGGTGTTGAAAATGCCCGCTTTAATAATGTGGCAAGTATCGGTGCATCCCTAGTGGTGGTGATTGAACGTGCATTAAATAAGCCATGGCTCTTAGAGTTACGACGTTCCTCCGTTGTGCGCCCAGCCATCGAAATGAGGACGGTTCAAATAAAAGGCACTCTTCATTAAAAACCCGCAAGCTCTTTCACACACACGCACGCACACACGAGCACACACACACACACACACACACACACAGTGAGGCACACACACACACACACACACACACACACACACACACACACACACACACACACACACGCGCACAGTGAGGAAGAGGGACGCTTTAATTCTTCAATGGCTTCCACTTAAAGAAATCCTTTGCAGAAAATGACCCAACGATTTGAACTCTTATTCCGTATTCTCATGACTGGCTTGCTAAATGATTGGTGTTGTTGGCTGCTATTGTGATTGTTTGGTGCGATGGAGTATCTTTAAAGGACAATACCGGTGTGGGAGATCAAACCACCAAGAAAACTTCCTCCTATTTGTTATACTTTAATGGTCTTTTGTGGAGTTTCCGCACAAAACCCTCCAAATGGAAAAAGTTATGTGGATCAAAATATGGCAGTTTCTAATTCCCTGGAATGTCCCGGCAAATGACATCTCCTGGAAGACTCAGTGGAAAACAACAGAAGTGCTTTCTCAGTTCCCTCCTGGTACAATCACCCTGGCAGGGATCACCCAATCAGCCTGGAGATTCAGCTGCCTTGTCGTTGGCCCGAAGAGCTCGTCGAGTTTTTACAACGGCTGCTAGCGATGAATACCAATCCGTGGATCAAATGAGGAGGATAACTTCCGCCACGTCTTACCGAGGGGAAGGAATGGTGGATATTTATGTGAGCTGAAGAAGAAATCTCACAGCAGGGACGGCAGCAGGCCAATGTGCAACCGTGTGTTCAGAGACCTACCATTTAGCGTCTGTCATTCAAGTCATAAAGTGTCGCCACACGGCCGTTTAACAGATAGTTTCACAGCCATGTTTCTAAATGCAGTATTACCTTTACTGGACTCTGCACTTTCAGCGTCTCATTTAAAGAATATAGTAGCAATGCTTGTATACATGCATTACAGCCATTGGGAAACTACAATTTTCAGAGTTGATTCGTGTAGTATTGGCAAATCCGAGCCACAGCAGGCTCGCAAAGGTTGCCGCCTGGCATTTATACAATGATTATGATTATTAAGATGTCTGCGACGGCTACCATACAGACCAGTCCGGTGGTTCGATACAAGCCCACCGGCTGACGTCAAAGCGGGACCCGGCATAATCTCAGTTATCAACTGTTGGATATATATACCACTGTTATATTATATATTATAATGCGGAGAGGATTGAAGAAGGTCAGCAAATGTGTTTTGAAGCATGACCGTTTCAACGCCTTGTTAGACTTGCCTTTCTTTGGAGGCTTTCTTTATGATACATGTGTATTGATACAGAGCTTATTTATTCATTTCTTTATTATTGGAATGCAAATATTGACATGCATTTTTGTGCGGCAACGCCCAATAGTTGCATGTGAAATGTAATGGAAACCGCTTTAGCAACTCTATAATATCCTGTACAACCAACAGCGCAGAACAATTAGACAGCATGATGTTAGCCACGTGTGTGTTCGACTTGGACGCCAGCATCCAGTGAAGCGTCTATCGAGCAGTCGGAAAATACATTTGGCTCACAGGTTGCACGATGGGTTGATTGATTTGAAGGTTTTTTTCCCATAAAAACAACAAGTTGAATGTTCTACGAACCTATTAAATCATAAAACTACGAGTTTGACGCTCCATAATCGGCACATGAATCTGTAGAAGCAGACAACAAGGAGACTTGCTGACTGTATCACTTCAAAAGCCCATCCCCAGAGTAAGGTTACCTTTAAGGGAAAACGGCGAAAGCAAAAATGCCTCAAATATACAATGCTTATATCTTTAAATAAATAGTCAATAGGCATTGATAAGTGGCTGGCCAAGCTGTTTTATTTTGGCTATAAAACCCTAAACTACTGCATATTCACATTCATGGAGTAATACATTTCAGTGATGTGTATGAAAATAAGACCCCCAGCGCAGGCTTCTTGAAATAGCTCCATGTTTGTGTTGTATATTTGCACCGATGCCCAGCATGAGCGTGAGGTTACCTTTAAGGGAGAGCAGCGTCCTCTCCAGGGAGCTGAGGGCGGCCGCCTGGTCGCTGGCGTAGATCTGCTGCAGGAAGCAGTCGGTGTGGTGGCGCCACAGGGAACACGCAAAGCTGTAGATCCCCGACGCCAGCTGCACACGCGCGCACACACACACACACACACAGTTCAGTCAATGACAAGATAGACTACAGCTGGAGCACCCACCCACCCACCCATCCACGTGCAGGGACTGCAGAGTCACAAGTGTAAGTTTTAGAACTATATATACACACACACCTTATAAAATCGGCCATTACATTACCCTCCTGCCCAAAGCCAATTACGCCCTCTATTCTGTTTTATGTGCGTAAATCTCCTGAAATGGCAAAACAACCTTTCGGAAGGCAGACTAACAATGCTGCTGGCCCCGTCGTCTGAACGGCGCGCAGGTCGGGAGACCGGACACGATACGGCATAATAATTGGATAGAGCTTGTGGTGCTGCCGTTGCTTTGTTCAGGAAAAGCAGGCGGTCGGAATGCCGATGAGAGCGTCTCTGGTACAGAATGCCGATGAAGGCCAGGTCAGAGTTTACCATCGTGGCGCGTTTAAATATGAGCGATATAGCGATATAGCGAGAGAGAGAAGGGATAAGGGGAGAGAGCGAGCACGAGCAGAAGACCGTGTGAAGCACATTTATTTGATGAAACAGCACTAATTTACAGAGCTTGAACTGTAAATCTGGTGAGATGGGACTCCCCAACAGTCAAGGAACTGCTCAACAACAACAACAACAACAACATTAATGAAGTTAAGTTTGAGGTTCTCCAGCCACTCACAAAAAAGAGAAAATTGAGAAAAAAGATGGCGGTCGCAGTTCTCTAGTTCAGAGGGCGCGCTTAACAGAAAGCTACTTTGAATAAATTAAAGGGGTGCTGGACTCGCTGCTCCTCTGAACGTATGAATCATCATTATTGAAATGATGCAGAGACGAAAAAAAAAGAAGAATTTAATACCCCGGTTCTCATCTCTGACCAACAGAGCCTCTTCCCTCTGGCGCGCCACGCACTGCCACCCAATTCACCCACAGAAAAATAATTAAAAAGTGTGTAGTATGCGGTCAAGTCTCCTGCAAGCATGCCGGACTAAGGGGTCTCCCACGTATTGCATCATAGTGTGCATGTGGATAAAGTTTGTTTATTTGTCTGGGCCATGGACAGACAACATAAAATAGACTGTTTAGAGACAAGGATTTCACAGACAAGCTACACAAGGGAAGGATTATCTAAATTAATTGAACTTGAACTTCAATAATGCCTCCCCTGGTGTGCAGATGCTGTTACTGAGACAGACACACAGTTTTATTTCAGTAGGGAGGAGGGCTTACACGTTTAGATGAAATTGAGGTGTATAGAAAAACCAAACCATCCTACACGCGATAAAAAATAATAATACATATCTATATAGCTTATTATTAAACTAATCTCTCAATGACCCCCCCCCCCCATCATCAAAACCAGTCGGCCATTACATTCAATAGGACCGCAACACGCTTTCCGATAGCAAAATAATCCTATTAAGATGAATGAGCTTGATACCCGATGCAATGCTAGTAAGTAATTAGAGGAGCAGCGAGGCCACAGCGAGATCAACCCGATATGATCACTGTCTGACTCTGACATTGTAAATGGTAAATGGATTGCATTTTATATCGTGCTTTTATCCAAAGCGCTTTACAGTTGCCTCACATTCACCCATTCATACACCGACGGCGGTGCCAACCATGCAAGGTAACAACCAACACGTCAGGAGCAGTTAGGGTTAGGTGTCTTGCTCAGGGACACCACGACACTTAGCTAGGTGGAGCTCAGGGATCGAACAACATTGTCGTGTCACTTGTCATCTAAGCCCCTCATCTAAGCCCCTCATCCTACACTGTTGTTATATATTGGCAGCTGATTATTATGATGATGATGATGATGATGATGATGATGATAGTGATGTTGGTGCTGCTGATTATTGGGGGGGGGGGGGTGAGCTGAGGGGGATCCAATCTAGTTCCAGGTATGGTTTGAAGATTTCATTTGGACCTCCCGTCTCATAACTACATGTGAATGGCCACCTCTGGGCAGGCGCAATGTTGATTTAAGTTCATCTTCTCTCAGTGGGTTTGGACTGCTCACCCTCGTGTTAGTTCTACTGACGTGGGCATCGGTGAGGGGGGGGGGGGGGTTCCAATCCAATTCAAGTGCGCGCTTTCAGAATTGGAAGGTTTTTTGTTAGTTTGTCATTTTATATCAGTATCTAAAACAATAAATAATAACTTCAACTTTCTCTATGACTGAAATGTTTGCGTGACGGTGGCACCTTCAACACCTTCATTTGTGCCAATAGTTTTACTTGTAATTCGGTCATATCGTGGGAACAAGACACATTCTGAACGCCATTTTATATTGCCTAGTAGTTAAACAACACATCTATTGCCTCCGCGACATGGTTCCATGTAAACCGGCGACATGGCTATCCATGTATCCATGTAACTGCATCCTTTTCCTCTGCCTGCTGTTGGGGAGCAACACAATCCTAGAAGCTATTCTCTCTTGGAGCGGTCATCCAGAAGGCGTGCTGGTGGAGTGGACACATCACCTTGACAAGTCGTGCATAGCCAGACCCGTCCCCAGTTCCCCGCGCTTCGATTTAGCGCTGCGGTGCCTGTGCTGGGAGAAAGGTCTGGCCGAACACATAATCATCCTGGGATATCATTCTGTCTGTTTGTGTTTCTTTAAACCCACCACAGTCGTCTTGGGCGGCACTGAGGCCGCGGTGCATTGACAATGGCCTTTCAAAATAGTGTCGTGGGGGAACTTGTTTTGGTGGAATATTTATATCCATTATAGGATATCGTATCGGCTGAAAGAAATCCACATTGTGCATCCCCATTTATTTAATAGTCTACAGAAAGATGCAGATATACACTCACCGGCAACTTTATTAGGTACGCCTTGCTAGTACCGGGTTGGACCCCCTTTTGCCTTCAGAACTGCCTTAATTCTTCGTGGCATAGATTCAACAAGGTGCTGGAAACATTCCTCAGAGATTTTGGTCCATATTGACATGATAGCATCACGCAGTTGCTGCAGATTTGTCGGCTGCACATCCATGATGCAAATCTCCCGTTCCACCACATCCCAAAGGTGCTCTATTGGATTGAGATCTGGTGATTGTGGAGGCCATTTGAGTATAGTGAACTCATTGTCATGTTCAAGAAACCAGTTTGAGATGATTTGAGCTTTGTGACACGGCGCGTTATCCTGCTGAAAGTAGCCATCAGAAGATGGGTACACTGTGGTCATAAAGGGATGGACATGGTTCAGCAAACAATATCTCCGGTAGGGCTGTGGTGTTTAAACGATGCTCATTGGTACTAAGGGGCCCAAAGTGTTCCAAGAAAATATCCCCCACACCATTACACCACCAGCCTGAACCGTTGATACAAGGCAGGATGGATCCATGCTTTCATGTTGTTTACGCCAAATTCTGACCCTACCATCTGCATGTCGCAGCAGAAATTGAGAATCATCAGACCAGTCAACGTTTTTCCAATCTTCAATTGTCCAATTTTGGTGAGCCCGTGCGAATTGTAGCCTCAGTTTCCTGTTCTTAGCTGACAGGAGTGGCACCCGGTGTGGTCTTCTGCTGCTGTAGCCCATCTGCTTCAAGGTTCGACGTGTTGTGCGTTCAGAAATGCTCTTCTGCATACCTCGGTTGTAACAAGTAGTTATTTGAGTTACTGTTGCCTTTCTATCAGCTCCAACCAGTCTGGCCATTCTCCTCTGACCTCTGGCATCAACAAGGCATTTTCGCCCAGAGAACTGCCGGTCACTTAAGTCACTTAAATCACATTTCTTCCCCATTCCGATGCTCGGTTTTAACCTCAGCAGATTGTCTTGGCCATGTCTAAATGCCTAAATGCATTGAGTTGCTGCCATGTGATTGGCTGATGAGATATTTGCGTTAATGAGCAGTTGAACAGGTGTACCTAATAAAGTGGCCGGTGAGTGTATATCTGTATAGAAAAAACTATTTTTATAGTTTTACTATAATCCTGTGTGAATTAAATAAAGTAAAAGTGCTGAACATTCTCTCGTTTTATTTTATTTTAGTTTAATAAAAAATGAAGAATTAAATATAGGCCTTACAATATGAAAAGGTAAAATATCAAAGGTAAACATAAAACAGGATAGAACCAGAGAGAGAGAGAGAGAGAGAGAGAGAGAGAGAGAGAGAGAGAGGAGAGAGAGAGAGGAGAGAGCCCGAGAGAGAGCCCGAGAGAGAGAGAGAGAGAGAGAGAGAGAGAAAGGAGAGAGAGAGAGCCCGAGAGAGAGAAGTGTGCATATCCATGCACTACAGAGCTGCTCTCTTGTAAATAAATTGGAGAAAGATGAAAAGAAAAACATCAGGAAAAAAATGTGGGGCGAGCTAGGAACTGACATCAATGTCTCTCTGACACCCTCCCTCCCGACGTCCCACCCTACAACTCTCTCTACGCATGTCCCCATCTCCCCCTCTGTCTCCCCCCCACATCCCTCTCTTCACCCCCATGTCCGCCCCCCCATTCTCTCCAGACTGCAATTAATCCAAATATTAGCAAAATCATAATAAGGCCAATAAGTGCAATATCCAAATCGCAGGAGCTGCAATTTTTTTGATGAGGGTAAAATGTGCACATGTATGTTTTTAATCATGGCTTTTTCAGTGAAAATTGTGTAAAATTGTGATGGAAATCATCAAACATAAATCAAATCAAATATCATTCCCACTAATAGTGAATTTTACTGCAATCGCAATCAAAATATTCGCAATCTGATTTTTTTCAGCCCCACTTCCTATGTCCCTCCCTCCCTGCATCCCTCAGCCTCCATGTCGCTCCCTCTCCCTCCCGTCTCTCCCTCTCCCTCCCTGTCTCTCCCTCTCCCTCTCTC
>PIJE02006222.1:5000-15841 GCA_002895965.2 Coryphaenoides rupestris
ATCGGAGTATTTTTATTTCCCCCCCGCGGCGGACGCTCGCTCTACGCTGACATCACCGCCCATAAAACCTGAGAGGGGGAGAGAGAGAGAGGGAGAGAGAGAGAGAGAGAGAGAGAGGGAGAGAGAGACAGAGAGCGAGAGAGAGAGTGAGAGAGGTAGAGACAGAGAGAGAGCGAGAGAATGAGAGAGAATGGACGGGGAGGGAGAGAGAGAGAAAGAGAGAGAGAGAGCAGAGAGGGGGAGAGAGCCATGGAAAGGGAGAGGCAGAGAGGGAAGAGAGAGAATGGAAAGGAGGAGACGAAGAGGAGAGGAGGGAGGGAATGGAGAGAGAAGAGGGAGGAGGGATGGAGAGAGAGAGGAGAGAGTGAGGGAGGTAGAGGGAGAGAGAAGAGAGAGAGGGAGGTAGAGGAAGAGAGGAGAGAGAGAGAGAGAGAGAGATAAGAGAAGAGTAATAGAGAGTGCTCCAGCAGGACTCTCTCTGATGTCTTGTGTCTCTCTTCTTATCTCTCTGTATCTCTGTCCTCTCTCTCTCACTCCTCTTCTGTCATCTCTCTGTGTGCTCTCTCTCATCTCCTCCGCTCTCTCCCTCTCTCTCTCTCTCTCTCTCTTCTGTTCTCTCTGTGTCTTCTCTCCTCCTCTCTGTGTCCCTCTCTCTCTCCTCCTTCTGTCCTCGCCTCTCCCTCTCTCTGTCTCTCTGTTCCTCGCTCCTCTCTGGTGTCTCTCTTCTCTCTCTCCGCTCATCTCTCCTCTCTCTCTCTTCCTGTGTCTCTGTGTCTCTCTCTCTCTGGTGTCTTCTTGCTCTCTCTCGTCTCTCTCTCTTCTCTCTCTCTCTCTCTCCTGTGTGTCTCTGCTGTCCTCTCTCTCTCTCTCTCTTCTGGTGTCTCTCTCCTCGTCTACGCCCCGCTCGTCGTCCTCGTCCTCTCTCTCTCTCTCTGTGTGGGTCGTGTGCGTCGGCTGAGTAGCGGTGTTCACAATAAATGAAATGACTCTGACATTAATGCATCTGATTCCACATTAAAGAGGATGGGAAGCTCCTGTGTCACACTGGAGCAGACGCACTCGATTCCATCGCTCCCGCGGTCACCAGAGAACACAAAGAAGTGTTGGCGAGGGGTGGCTTTTTATTTGAAAAAATCGAATTCAAAACGCCTCCCATTATATTCGGTCTTTGGGCTCCGTGTGTCGTCCCATTTTGTCGTCGCCAAAAGCTCTCCCTTTCGTTCCTCGATAGCGAATCTCGCCAGAACTCGGGCGACATACTACTTCCGCAGCAATGCCTTGCTTCCTCGCAGGGACGCGTAGTTTTTTTTCGGTTTCCGGTGTCGGTTTGGTTTTCATATCCGCCGTCGTACCGTCGATCAAGTACACACAACACGTGGATTTTTGGACGCTTGTGTGACACACGGAACACACACACAGCACACACAGGAGCAGAACAGCACACAGACCACACAGAACACACACTTCATGGAACACACACACACACGGAACACACACACACGAACATCACACAGAACACACACAGAACACACACAACACGGAAAGCCACTACAGAACACTCCCAGACACACACACACGAACACACACTACATCACCCGGATAGTCACACACGAACACACACAGAACCACACACCTGACGGAACACCACACACACACAGAGAACACACACAGAAACCCACCTCACGGAACACACACACCACACATGAACACACCACAACACACACACACATGGAAACACACACACACACACACACACACACACACAGGAAGAACCGCACCACAGATGCCATACACAAATGGTCAGGGGCAGGGTTCTGGTGGTACATGGACAAGGGACGCGGCCAGGCAGAGAGACAAGATGGTGTTGTGTGTGGTCTGTGGTGTGTCTGCTGTGTGCGTGCGTGTGGTGTGTGTGTGTGTGTGTGTGTGGGTTTTGTTTTTGTGTGGGGTTTTTTGTTTGTGGGGGGTGTGTGTGCGTGTATGTGTGTAGTGTGTGTGTGTGTGTTGGCGCCCCGCGGTCCACGGAATCTTTCGGCATTTTCGGTTTCACTTCTGGAAAGCCACGGTGGAGGCGGGTCCCGCTGTTTTCAGATACCCGGGGAACCGAGTCGGCAGGGGCATGTAAGGACGGGGCCAAAAACCAGCCAGCCAGCCAGCCAGACACCACAGTCAGACGGTCAGCCAGTCGCTAGTCAGGCAACACAATTGGTAGGGAGTCAGTCAGTAAGATGGTTAGTTAGTTAGTTCATTGGTTAGAACAAACCTCGCAATTATGTAAATGAAAATGGATTTAATGTACAGTAAATGTGATCTAAGTTAGTCAGCCAGAGGGAGGACAGACAGACACGACAGACAGACAGACAGACAGACATGACAGACAGACACACATATGAAACAGCGAAGACATTGACATTGAATTCACGGGCTGCGTACGTAAAAGCGTTTTTGACTGAACCGTCGGTCGGGAGGGGCCGTTTCTCTTGCGCGTTGTCCACCCGCTCTGGTTGTCCAGGCGATGAAGTATTTCTCGTCCCCCTCCTCTCTCCTACTCTTTTCTCTCTCACGTCTCTCTTCTCTCTTCTGTGTTCTTGGAGACGAGAGAACGAGTGGAATGCGCAGCGGGAGCCGAATGACACACCGAGCCTAGCGTAGCGTAGCCCTGCACCAGAGGTAGACTATTGTGTGTGTGTGTGTGTGTGTGTGTGTGTGTGTGTGTGTGTGTGTGTGTGTGTGTGTGTGTGTGTGTGTGTTCAGTAAAGACTCACGCAGCCTTTTTCTCCGCCCCCCCCCCCCCCCCCTCGTCTTCACGGCGCTGAAGTCATCGTCCGCTACGAGTCACAACATTCCTGTACACAACGTCGCTGCCGTGACGACGCTAGCGAGGCACGCACACACACACACACCACACACACACGCACACACGCACACACACACACACACACACACACACACCACACGCACACACACACACCACACGACCACGACATCTCC
Source organism: Coryphaenoides rupestris (assembly GCA_002895965.2). NCBI lineage: Eukaryota > Metazoa > Chordata > Actinopteri > Gadiformes > Macrouridae > Coryphaenoides > Coryphaenoides rupestris. The sequence continues at coordinate 7,992 of PIJE02006222.1, forward strand.
AACTCTCTGTCCCAGAATCCCCGAAATATTATTTAGTCGTCCTCCGCTCATGCGAGGGCCATGCCTCGCCGAGGTGGGCGAACATGTTGCTGTCTTTGTTCTGTCTGTTTTGTGTGTTTGTGGTGTGTTTGTGTGTGTTTTGTTTGTTGTGTTTGTGTGTGTAGGTGTGTTGGGTGTGGGTGTGTGTGTTTGTGGTGTGTGTGGGTGTGTGTGTGTTTTGTGTTTGGTCTTGCGTTCCGGTTATCGTTAGCGGGTTGGCGTTGAATGCTACGCTGAGCGCTGGGACCTCCTATTCCGCAGCGCCGGTACACAGTACAGCGCCGCCGGCGGAGTAATACCCAGACCTGGGATATCAAATCGGCCCCCCACTCCCCTCGGGAACCCCTCGGCATTGGGCTGGTTGGTTGGTGGTGGTGGTGGTGGTGGATGGGGTGGGTGGTGGTTGGGAAGGCAAACCTAGCGAAAACAATAAGCGACGACCAACACGACAAAACAACCCACCAACCACACCACCTACCCAACCACCACACACCACAGAGCTGGGGAATAGCTAGAGGATGGCATCAGGGCGAAACGCCTCGCCGGGCGGAAGAAACGTCGGCGGATGGAGATTATCGCCCACTTTGCCGCGAGACCCTTTTACATGAATGGCTTCACAAACAACACACCACAACACAACCACACACACACACACCAACACACGACACCACCACATCACACACTACCACACACACTTGCTCCCCCAGGCCCCTCGGGTTCCCGGCCTTCTCCTTCTCACTCCGTTCTCGCTCTTATCCAAGCCGATGAATCGTTCCCGCACGATTTTCACAACATTTCTGTCCCTTGTGTTGTTGCTGAGGCGCTAGGAGTGGTGTGTGTGTGTGTGTCGCTTGATGTGGTGTGTGGTGTGTTTGCGTGTGTGTGTGTGGCGGTGTGCGTGTGTGTGTTGGAGAGAAGTAGAGTCATTGGAACGAGCAAAGGGGTAGAAAATGACATGAATTTGAGAGGCAGGAGACACGAGAGAGAGAGAGACAGAGAAAGACAGAGAGACAGTCAGACAGGAAGAGTGAGATGAGAGAGAGAGAGAGGTTTTGATCACTAGCGAGAGAGTAGAGAGATAATATCAGTATATACGAGAGAGAGATGAGAGAGAGAAGAGAGGTGGGTGGGGGAATGAATGGGCATACAGGAGATTGCTTGTCCCACAATTACAGTGATGGGAAAGATCTGTGCCGGTGGTGGTGGTGTGGAGGTGGTCGGAGGTGGTGGTGGTGGTGGTGGTGGGAGCAAAGGGGAGGCGGTATGTGTCGTGGGAAGGGGAGGGACCCTTCTCCTCCTCCCTCCTCTTTCCTCCTCCCTCCCCTTCCCCTCTCTTTCCGGAGAGACGAATACCAGTAGTGGGAATCCTAAATCGGCCTCCTTGTCGGGCGTGCTGCATGGGAATCATAGATGGCTCGCTCCTAATCTATTATATCATAACCCATTCTAATTTCTGTCTGTATGGAGAAGCACATGAGTCGCTGGAGCGATGCGCTGGGGGAGGTAGGTGGGAGAGAGAGAGAGGAGGTGAGAGGAGGGGGAGAGAGTAGGAGGTGGGAGGAGGGAGAGAGGAGATGTAGCCTGAGGAGAGAGGGATGAGAGGAGAGTGGGAGGCGGGGAGGAGGGGGGGGAGATAAAAGACGAGAGGAGGGAATGGACCGGAGGCAGAGAGAGGAGAGATTGGTGGAGCATAAACTCAGTAGGGTTTCAACTCTTGTGCATATTCATGCAGTATAAATGAGGGGCTTGAGCAGAAGAGAGAGAGAGAGAGAGATGGAGAGAGAGGAGAGAGCGGGGGAAGATGGGATGAGAGAGAGAGAGGGAGAGGAGAGAGAGAGAGAGAGACAGACAGAGAGAGAGATTCTGTCAGACAGCGGTATGTCATAGGAAAGTGATGTCGAAACATTTCGCTGGTCGGAGCGGAACGTTGATGGTTGCTGCGGAACGGTAAGAGAGATCCGTCTCCCCCCCTCGTTCTTCTCTCTCCCCTGCTCTCCCTCTCCCTACCTCTCTCATACCTCCCTCCTCTCTCCCTCCCTCCATACATCCCTCCCTCCCTACCCTCACTTCCCTTCCATCAGTCCACCTCACCCCCCCCCCCTTCCCCCCCCCCCCCCCCCCCCCGCCGCCCCCCTCCCCCCCCGCCCCCCCCCCCCCCCCCCGCCCCCCCCCCCCCCCCGCCCCCCCCCCCCCCCTCCTCCCGCCCCCCGCGCTCCCCCCCCCCACCACCGCCCCCCCCCTCTCCCCCCACCCCGCCCCCCCCCCCGCCCTCCCTCTCCCCCCCCCCCCCCCCCCGCCCCCGCTCTCCCCCGCCCCCCCCCCCCCCCCCGCCCCCCCCCCCCCCCTCTCCCCGCCTCCCAGTCCCCCCCCCCCCCCCCCCTCCCCCCCCCTCCCCCGCCCCGCCCCCCGCCGAACACCCCCCGCCCCCCCCGCCCCCCCCCCCCCGCCCCCCTCCGCCCCGCCCCCCCCCCCCCGCCAGCTCCTCTCCTCCCCCACTCCCCTCCCCCCCCCGCCCCCCACCCCCTCCGCTCCCCGCCCCCCCACCCCCCCCCCCCCGCGCCCCTCCCCCCCCCCCCCCCCGCCCCCGCCCCCTCCCCCCACCGCCCCCGCCGCCTCCCCGCCCCGGCCCGCCGTTCTGAACCTCTCCTCTCCCTCCCCCCGCCCCCCCCTCTCTCTCACCGCGCCCGTCGCCCGCCCTCCCTGTGCAAAGTAGCAAGTTGGGTAAGGGAGGGAGAGAAGGAGAGAAGGAGATAGAGAGGAGGGGGGCAGAGAGAGAGAGCGGGAGAGAGAGAGAGAGGGGGAGAGAAGAGAGGGGGAGAGAGAGGAGAGAGGGAGATTGGGGAACAGAGAGAGGCTAATTCTAGAGGCAATTAGGAACTAACTTTCCATTCAACGTCTCCATTGAGAGTGTTCGTAACGCCCGGCCACGGTCATGCACGCGCTCAGTGGCGGCGCCTCGGAAAGGCTGGTTAGACGCCAGGAGGGAAGTGCTCTGGAGGAGGCCCCGGCCGGCGCGCTCCTGACTCTACTTCCTGCTTTCCTGTCGTTTAGCAGAAGCTTTTATCCAAAATGACTTCTTCCGCGGACCGCTCGGATACGCGTGTGTGTGTGTGTTCGTTGTGGTGTGGTGTGTGTGTGTTCTTGTGTCTGTGTGTCGTGTGTGTGCAGTGTGTGTGCGTCTGGGTTGGTTTGGCTCTCACCCCTCCACCCGTGAGCACCGGGGGGTCAAGGGTCCAGGAAGGTCGAGGTTGCCTGACTCTGTGTCTCAAGCCATCTTTGGTCATCACCTAGAGTATCTGTGCCCAGCTGAACCCTTTTGAAGAAGTCTATTTTCACTCTCTCCTGTTCTCAACCCACTGCAATATGGGATAGACCTGATGGGGGGAGAGAGAGAGAGAGAGAGAGGAGAGAGAGAGAGAGAGAGAGAGGAGGGAGAGGGAGAGATACTCAACGGTTATGACAGTCAGGCAGATGAAGATCCTTTATTGATACGGAGCGATAGAATATGTAGACAGTAGTACAAATAGAGATGATGGATTTCAGGTAGATCGGAATAGAGAGTAGATACAGAATGAACACAGCCAGATGGAGACGGGACGGAGATGGAGAGAGACAGACGGAGAAGAGGCAGGCCCCAGAGAGGAGAGAGAGAGAGAAGAGGGAGAGAGAGAGGAGATAGGAGAGAGAGAGGAGAGAGAGAGAGAGAGTAGAGAGAAGAGAGAGAGAGAGAGAGAGAGACGAGAGAGAGGAGAGAGGAGGAGAGAGAGAAGACGATAGATTTATTGATGTGTATTCATGCTGGTCTTTTAATTAATATACAAGCCAAAGACCATTTGGTCAACTGTAAAACGGAGAGCCATCATGTGTGTGTGCATGTTGTGTGTGCGCCTGCAATGTGTGTTGTGTGTGTGTGCCCCGACTTGTCAAAAGTGTGTGTGTGTGTGGTGTGTGTGTGTCTCGTGTGTTGGTGTGCATCTGCGTGTGTGCATGTGCTCGCGCCTTCAAGTGTGTGTGTGTGGTGTGTGTGTGTGTGGATGCCGTGTACAACGCTCTGTGTGTGCGCCTACATGTGTGTGTGCGTGTGTAGTGTGTCTGTGTGCGTGCATCCTGTGCTTGCTATGTGTGGTGGCGTCTGTGTAGTGTGGTGCCTTGCCCATACTGTGTGTGTGCGTGTGTGTGTGTGATGTGTGGTGTGCTTACAGTACCAGTATGTGGTGTGCCCATACTGTGTGTGTGTGTGTGTTGGTGCGTTGCATTGTGCTTGCATTATTGTGTGTGTGCGAGTGCGTGTTTGCGTGTCTGTGTGCGTGTGCGTGTCTGTGTGCGTGTGCGTGTTGCGTCGTGCGTGTCTGTGTGTGTGCGTGGGTGTGTGGTGTGTGTTGTGCCGTGCCAGGCTGGAAGGCAGCCGCGATTACGGGAAGTGACTTTCAAGCCTCACTAATATAAATCGGAGCCCCCACAGGACTTAGCAGGGGGGTGGAATGTGTTTTAGGCCTGTGTGTGTGTGTGAGTGTGTGTGTGTGTGTGCACGTGTGTGTGTGTGGTGTGTGTGTGTTCCTCACCTCCCCTCCCCACTGCTCCAAGGTTGAGGGAAGCGTGTGACGCCCGCCGCGGCTGGCCACCACCGCCGCCCGTGCCGCGCTATCTTTACGGAGGCTACGTTAGCAGCGCCGCGTCAGCGCTGCTGCCATTGTGCTGATGCTCTCTCATGCCTCTCTCTCTCTCTCCCCTCCAAATTCTCCTCTCTTGGTCTCCTCTAGCTTCTCTTTACCTTTCTCTCTCTCTCTAGTGCTCTCTCCCCCCTCTCTCTGCTCTCTCTCTCTCTCGTCTCTCTTCCTCCTTTAGCGCCCATTCCTCCCCTCATCTCTCGCGATAAGATCTCTCTCTGTGTCACCGGTCCGCCTTACTCCAACAGATAGCACGACACCACACACCACACACACCCACACCACACCACACACACCCACACCCCGCCCTGTATGGCAGGGTGTGGTGTGTGTGTGGGGGGGGGGGGGGGGGGGGGGGGGGTCGGGGGGGTTGCTCGATGGTATCAGTCTTCGTACGGTGGAGGGCTTTGGGCAACGGCGGTGCTCAGGGCTGGCTCGTGAACTTGAAACTCAGCCTTGTTATTAGGCAGCAGCAGCAGCAGCAGCCAGCAAGCAAGCAGCAGCAGAGCCAGCTCGTCCCACGGCCGCTTGCCCGCCACCGGACGGCCAACGCGTCCCCGCCCCAAACCCCACGTCCCCAAAACCATGCGTTCCCCCCACTCCCCCGGAAACCCCGGCGTCCAAAACCCCCACGTCCCCAAAACACCATGCCCCCACCCGGAACCCAATGCGTTCCACGTCCCAAAACCCCCACGTCCACCCAAAACCCCATGCGTCCCTCCCACCCCTGATCCATGCGTCCCCCAAAACACCATGCGTCTCCGGAACCCATGCGTCTCCCCCAACACCCATGCGTCTCCCTCCCCCCCCCCGACCCACGCGTCCCCACAAGACCCATGCGTCCCCCAAAGACCAGGGTCCCACGAACACCCTTTGGTCCCCCACCCACCACTCCGACACCAACGCATACTCACAACTACACAACTCAGGACTCTGTGTGTGTGGTGTGTGTGTGTGTGTGTGTGTGTGTGTGTGTGTGTGGTGTGTGTGTGTGTTGTGTGTTGTGTGTGTGTGTGTTGTGTGTGTGGTGTGTGATGTGTGTGCGTGCGTGCGCGTCTGTGTCTGTGTGTGTGTTCTACAATTTGTGTCGGCAGGACAATCTGCGGTGGGTTCAAGATATGCGTGTGTCGCGTGGTGTTATGTGTGTTGCGGCTTCTTGTCCTGGTCTATTGTTTCATTTCGGATGTGTGTGTGTGTGTGTGCGTGCACGTGTAATGTGGTGGTCGCTGTGTGTGTGTGTGTGTGTGATGCGCGCGTTGCGCGTGTGCGTACATCCGAAAGTTTGCCATTAGCGTGCACGCTCGCGGCCAAGGGGAACGGCACAATTTGGTTGTCAGCGATCGCGTAAATGGGGGACACGGCATCTGGTTAATGTTCCATTTGAATTTCCATTAACATGCCAATCCGCCCGCCCTCCCCTCTCTACCCTCCCCCCTCTCCCCCCTCTCTTCCCTCCTCCCTTTCCCTCCCTCCCTCTCCCCCGCCGTGGGAGCAGGACGGATCGTCTAGAAATGAATAGAAGCGTGGAGACGCCGACACGCGCTCGTAGCGTCAGGGCGTAGCGTAAGCGTAGCTTAGCATGATGTTTGATGATGGCGCTATTGTTAAGCGAGCCGCGGTTCTGTTCCATCCGCGCAGCCTGCAGGGACAGAGAGCAAACGTTGACTGATTATTACGCTAAGCCAATGATTTAATGTTATAATTCTTATTTTTGGAATCTAATTTATTTCAGCAATTATTATTATTAGTAGGTCAGGGAGGAGGAGGAGGAGAAGACGAGGGAGAAGGAGGAGGAGTATGTGCGTATTCAGATTCGTGTTATTGTATTAATGGTGAAATAAAAACATTTCTCATACCTTATTTTTCCGGGGGGAAAATGAAGAGAATATCAAATCGAGATATTTTATCAATCAAATGTTTCTTGACGACCTTGGATTGCGTCCCGAAGCGGCGTCGCGTTGGCGTTGCGTCGTCGTTGCGACGCCGCGCGAGAGACTCTCCTGCCCAAATCCCCCCGTTTTAACTGGAAGAGGAAACCTTCTAGCGGCGTACCGTTAGTCCCACACACATATATATAACACCGCCGCGTAATTACTTCTTACTTTGTCCGCAAAACGATGGTTTTCAGATTCGAAGGCGACGGCTCCGAGAGCGGGCGAGAGAACCGAACAGACACAAACCAACCATTAATTCTCACCACCAAACAAACAAACAAAACAACAAACAAACAAAGCAAAACTAACAAGTCTCCGGCGAGGGAGGACCAATATAATATAATCTTCTTCCCCTCAGCGGTACAACGGAGGATTTTGGTTTTGGTTTTGCACACCGCCCAACACCGGCAGGAACCACGGTGTTCACCGGCCGATGGCGCGTTTTTAGGAAGTTAACCGCCGGAGACGAGTTTCGGGAAAGAAAGAAAACACAATTCAAAAATTCACAAAAAAGCTCTCTTGTTGTTGTTGTTGCCGCGTGACATCGCCATGACCATGACCCCCGTGAACCCCCGGTGTCCATCAAGTTACGTTCCGGTTAATAACTTCCTCTCCCTGATCCAGCGGATTTTAATAAAAGTAGAAGCACGTGGTTTTTCCGCTGCCTTTCTCAGCAGCACTGTCCTTTCCCAACACAGAGGTCAGGGGTCCCGTTCCCTGTGGCCAGCGCGAAGGTTTTTTTTTTTGTATTTTTGCCCAGACTGTCAACCCTTCCTCCTCCTCGTCGTCCCTCTCTCCCTCGCTGGCTTGTTTAGCGGCCGCGGGGTTCTGGGGCTGAATGTGTGGCGCGCGTTAGCTTATTTTGTCGACCGGCGCCCCGAACTGGAACTGAAGCCCGCCGGGCTCGTAACGAACGGAGCGCCGGGCCGGGCGGCGGTCCGGCGGGCCCGTACGGCCGCCCGCGCAGCTCGTTTACCGTCTGGCGCTCCGCGCGGCTACACCTCGTCAACAGGACAAACCACCGGATAACAGAGCAACAAGATGGAGGAAAGATAACCTGGGAGGAGAGAGAGAGAGAAGGGGAGAGAGAGGAGAGAGAGAGGAGAGAGAGAGCGAGAGAGAGGAGAGAGAGATACCTAGACGAGAGAGGAAGGACGAGGGAGAGGGGGAGAGAAAACTAGAACTAAAGCAGAAAGAGAGAAAGATACTA
>PIJE02006226.1:3425-15830 GCA_002895965.2 Coryphaenoides rupestris
GTCTGTGTAGCGCACATTATACAGAGTATAATCACAGTGGCTGTCCTTGACATCAGGTTTGTCAATGCTTTAGCCAAGTGTCGGACATTTCACAGTCCAGCAAACCCACAGAGCTGAAAGTTCAGCAAGCCTCTCATGGGCAAGAAGAGGAGTCACTCGTCCAGGATGTACCAACACACTGGTATTCAACTCTCAAGATGATAAGCGGGTCCAACACAACAAAGACCATGTTAACCATGCTAACCTCAGCTGAATATGACAGGCTGGCAAAGTCGGAAACACTGCTGGAGCCATGCAGGTAAGGTGATTTCCCTATCCTCTTCCATTTTAATTTCTGACAAATCCAATTAGTATAATATATTATTATATTTTAGAAATAATTTTAGCCTGTCCCCTAAATGGGTGTTATCTGAATGAAAAGTGTAGTTCTTAATTCTGTTGGTCTTGTGTTTGTAGTTACATCACTGAGCTCCTGGGTGGTGACAAATATGTGTCCTGCACTGTGGTGCTGCCTGCACTCTGTCACCTCTTACGTACAATGGAGGCCTCAGATGTTGACCCTGCCTATGTAGTGAGCTTCAAGACTGCATTCATTGAGGACCAAAACAGACTGTAGGAGCTATTTCATTAGTTTGATTATTTAAGTATTATTTGTTATTTTTGTACTTGTTTGTATTTTATTTTGTAGACACCAGGGGCACTAAGCACCAGACCACTAGGGGCATGAAGCATCAGAACACGAGGGGCACTAAGCACCAGACCAATCACTTGCTGGGTGAATGATAGGATAAAAAGCCATAGTGTGTCAATGTCTGTGATGCACCAGGAAGGGACATGGTTTTTTACCAGAGCAAGAGATAGGCAGCATGACATGTATTTTGCTGTTGAACTGGGAATAAATCAGCCGAAGCGTGGATCTTTCCTGGAAATTGCCTGAGTACAATCCAACTGAAATGCTGCATCAGTGGTCATTTTAAGTTTTTATTTTTTGAAGAAAATCCTTTTCACAAATAGCCATTACACAGACAAAAGGAGAACATGAACATGTCCTGGCTTAAGGTAGCGACAGCTCTAGATCCCAGATTCAAGGACCTCAGATGCCTGCCCAGAGCAGAGAGGGAAGAGGTGTGGGGAAAGCTGACTGAGATGGGGACAGGGAACCTGAACCACAGCCCTCCACAGAGGAAATGGAATCTGAGCCACCAAAGAAGAAGATGGCCCTCCTACTGATGGAGTCAGAGTCTGATGATGAGGCACCGTCTATAGACAACACTCTAGACAGGTATAGGGCAGAGCCCAGTGTCAGCATAGAGGCATGTCCACTACAGTGGTGGTCGGCACACAAAGGTGCCCATACCAAGCTGGCCCATATTACACAAAGGTACTTAGCTACACCTGCTTCAACAGTGCCGTGTGAGAGACTGTTTTCTCTGGCAGACCACATTGTGCAGAAGAAGAGGTCAGCTCTGTCATCTGAAAATATCAACAAGCTAGTCTGCCTGAAGAATAGAACAGTAGACTTTAGGTTGACTGGAGTCATGTCATACAAGTTCACACTGTGAGATGTTATAATAAAGTAAAAAACCCTCTTTCTCTTACCAGTTTGGGATGCATTTCTTTATTACACAACACATGTATTTGTTTTATCTCCCCCCAAAATATAAAATAAAAGTAAATACTAGTATTTTAAACTTGTGATTAATCATGATTAATCACAGATTATTATTGTGATTTACTCGATTAATTTTTTAGATCGATTGACACCACTAATTAAAACACATGTGTGTGTTCACCTTTGACCTGCTGCTCTGGGACCCTAGAGTGTCCGGTGACCTCGCTGATCCCGCTTACTCCTGAAACGGTGAGGCTGTGGCCGGATATGGTTGCCATGGTGACGCTTGTTGCGGTGTGAATATACTTCAGGAAGACCTCTGCATTTCTCCTGGCCAGAGTACAGGCCTGCACACACACACATGGGCGTGCATACAACACACACACACACACACACACACACACACACACACACATGGGCGTGCATACAACACACACACACACACACACACACACACACACACATACACATACACACACATACAAACAAACACTCTCTCACACACACACTCACAAACACACACACACACACCCACACACACACATACACACAAACAAACAAACAAACAAACACACACCCACACCCACACCCACACAAATATATTTAATATTGAGTCGATCAATATTGTTCTGCCTACCTACAGTATGTCTGTCTGTCTATGTGTCTGTCTGCCTCACCTTCAGGAAGGCTTCTTTCTGGTCCATGTGTTTGTTGATGAGGGGGTTGAGATCATTCTGGCCCCTCCCCCTCTCTCCACTCCCACACCAGTCTTCATCCCGCCGGTACTCCTGCTCCAGGCTTTCCAGCACGCCACATACCTACACACGCACACGCACACACACACACACACACACACACACACACACACACACACACACACACACACACACACACACACACACACACACACACACACACACACACACACACACACACACAAGCACACACAATATAACACTATCTATTCACATCCTCATCTATATTCTAGTTCATGCAATGTGCATTGCTTTTCAAGTAGCACATGCTTTGGAGTTTTCCTACTAGTGCGTTGAAGTAGCATCCTTCAGCCAAAGTGTATAGGCCAATAGCATTTAGTATAATGTAACTGCTGCAATATAATATTTAAATAATAACAATTTAAGCTTAACCAACCAAAACCCTATATAAGGTGTAATACATGATCATAACACAATACTAATGCTATAACTTGATACAGTTCTATATGACATTGCCCATATAAACATTTCCCTTGGAGAAACTCTGGTAAGTGAATGAAAAAAGGTGACAAAACCATTGGATTATTGCATGAATTATTGCAATGAAATTATTAGGATTAAATGATTTGTTGTAACTGATTGTGACATATATACAATACAGATGTCCATCTGATCTGTTGCCGGTATTGCTCAGTCCATAGAGCTTGTCAGTCTCGATGGACAAGTGATGATTGCGTTGCCTGAACCTTACCAAGTAGTTTTGTTGCCTACAAGTAACCAAGCAGTTGTGTTGCCTAAAACTAACCAAACTGAATGTCTCCTGGGTGACCATCCAGCCACCACAACATTGTATATCCAGTGAAATATTTGACGTCCTACTGACCACTTTTAAATTGTATGAAACAAAAAATATATAAGATATCGAATATCAGTATAAAATGTGATCATTTGTTCATTGTCTAAAAATGTTTAAAAGTTAAACAGAATTCTTACGGTCAATTGTAACAGACAGACAAGCTTGCGCGCAGTCTTCTCATTGACTTCCATTATACATTTTAAAAGTTTAATATTTTTATAAAAGTATATAATATTTCAATGACAAAAGTAATAGTGCATGTTCCAAGCCACAATTACTGTTAAAACTGTTTTGTCACAACCCACTCCATTGTTTTCCTCCGGAGAAAGCGACACAGCGATGTCCGGGCCGGGGGGAACAGGTGACACCCGACCTCGCAACGTGTCAGTGGAGTACGTGGAGTCACCTCCCTGTGGGCTCACCATCTGCAGGGAGAGTCATTGGGGTCGGGTGCGTTGTATACCGGGCGGTAGGCAAAAGCGGGGTCTTGGGCGTGCGGATCCCCAGCATTGCCGATTGGTTCTAGGGATGTGGAACGTCACCTCACTGGCGGGGAAGGAGCCTGAGCTGGTGCGGGAGGTGGAGCGGTACCAACTAGATATGGTTGGGCTCACCTCCATGCACAGCACCGGTTCTGGAACCAAACTCCTGGAGAGGGGCTGGACCCTCTACTTCTCCGGAGTTGCCCAGGGTGTGAGGCGCCAGGCGGGTGTGGGCATACTCACAAGTCCCCGGCTGAGCGCTACTGTGTTGGAGTTCTCTCCGGTGAACGAGAGGGTCGCCTCCATGCGACTGCAAGTCACTGGGGGGAAGGCTCTGACTGTTGTGTGTGCCTACGCACCAAACAGCAGTTCAGATTATCCGGCCTTGTTGGAGTCATTGGGTGGCATCCTGGAAAGGGTTCCATCTGGGGACTCCATAGTTCTACTGGGGGACTTCAACGCACACGTGGGCAATGATGGAGAAACCTGGAGGGGAGTGATTGGGATGAACGGCCTGCCCGATCTGAACCAGAGTGGTGTTTTGTTATTGGACTTCTGTGCTAGTCATGGACTGGCCATAACAAACACCATGTTCGAACATAGGGTGGTCCACAAGTGTACCTGGTACTGGACCACCTTAGGCCAAAGGTCGCTGATCGTCGTATCAGTAGAATCTGCAAGGGCCGCATGTTTTGGGACAACTCCGGGTGAAGAGAGGTAGGCAAACTGTCAAACCTGATCACCACCCTGGATGGTGAGTTGGATCAGATTGGCGCTGGGAGGCTGCCAGACCAGACCTGGTAAACCCAAACGTGTAGTGAGGGTGAACTGGGAACGTCTGGTGGAAGCCCCTGTCCGTAAGGTCTTTAACTCCCACCTCCGGAAGAACTTCTCGTGCATCCCGGGGGAGGTTGGGGACATGGAACCTGAGTGGGCCATGTTCAGAGCCTCCATTGTAGAGGCTGCAGCTCGGAGCTGTGGTCAAAAGGCTGTCGGTGCCTGTCGTGGCGGCAACCCAAGAACCCGTTGGTGGACACCAGCGGTGAAGGAAGCCGTCAGGCTGAAGAAGGAGGCCTTTCGGGCCTGGTTGGCCCAGGGGTCTCCTGAAACATCAGACAGGTACCGGGAGGCCAAAAGGACCGCAGCTTCAGCGGTTGCTGAAGCAAAAACCCGGGTGTGGGAGGAGTTCGGGGAGGCCATGGAGCAGGATTTTCGGTTGGCCTCAAGGAGGTTCTGGCAAACTGTCGCGACTCAGGAAGGGAAAGCAGGGCTTGGCTCAGGCTGTGCTCAGTTGGGGAGGAGAACTGCTGACCCAGACTGAGGATATTGTCGGGCGGTGGAAAGAACACTTTGAGGAGCTCCTGAACCCGACCAGTACGTCCTCTGTGGAAGAGGCAGAGTCTGAAGACTCGGGGGAAGTCTCACCCATATCCTTGGTAGAGGTCACTGAAGTAGTCAAAAAGCTCTTCAGTGGCAAGGCGCCAGGTGTGGATGAGATTCGCCCTGAGATGCTGAAGGCTCTGGACATTGTCGGGCTGTCGTGGCTGACACGCCTAGTCAATGTAGCGTGGAGGTCGGGGACAGTACCTGTGGAATGGCAGACCGGGGTGGTGGTCCCCATTTTCAAAAAAGGGGACCGGAGGGTGTGCTCCAACTATCACACTGCTCAGCCTCCCCGGGAAAGTTTATTCCAGGGTGCTGGAAAGGAGGCTCCGGCCGATTGTCGAACCTCAGCTTCAGGAGGAACAATGCGGATTCCGTCCTGGCCGTGGAACAGTGGACCAGCTCTTTACCCTCGCAGGGTTGTTGGGGGGGGGGGGCATGGGAGTTTGCCCATCCAGTCTACATGTGCTTTGTGGACTTATGTTTGCCCATCCAGTCTACATGTGCTTTGTGGACTTGGAGAAGGCTATGACCGTGTCCCCCGGGAATCCTGTGGGGGGTACTACGGGAGTATGGGGTACCGGGGCCGTTGGTACGTGCCATTCGGTCCTTGTACGAACAAAGTGCGAGCTGCGTCCGTATTCTCGGCACAAAGTCAAGCACGTTCTCAGTGGGTGTTGGACTCCGCCAAGGTTGTCCCTTGTCACCGATTCTGTTCGTGATCTTCATTAATTGTCACAATGTATGTGACAATTAAACTTCTTGAATCTTGAATCTTGAGTATTTAAATATAGCATAGCATACATATGTATATGCACTAGATGTTGAGAATTCTCCCTGTATGGTGCAGCAAAACCCTCGTCCACCGGATAGAGCCCTACATAATTCAAGCCACTAAATCAATTAAACTAGGCTCAGTTGTTGCACTCACCATAAGAACCACCTGCAGCATGCCCTCCTGACACACAGATATCCCGTGTTCTCCTGACAACATGCTCTCCTGACCACTTCATGCGTTCATGACAAATATCCCGTGTTCTCCTGACAACATGCTCTCCTGACCACTTCATGCGTTCATGAAACTGTGAGTTACTTTGACTAAAATGTTTAAAGGAGACATAATATACCACCAGGTGTGAGCACGATTAGCCATTCCAAGCGGTTTCAAAAACCGGTTTTCATCTCCGGTTTTCGACATTAACAAGTGGGAGTGTACACCCAGATGTATGCTGTATAGATCAGTAGGCTGATCTATCCACCAGACATCTGGGTGGACACCTCCACTTGTGATGTCAAAAAGTGGAGATTCTGAAAGATTCTGAAACCGTAAAATAGGAGTCCTTTAACATTTGTTTAATGTTTAATGATGTTTAATGATGTTTAATCTACGTTTAGCTATGAAACTATGGTCATGGAAACTGTTCATTAGATATCATTCTTTCTTGTATCCATGTTCCCAGCTTCGATTGTTGAAACAGTTTTTTGTTTATTGCAAAAACAATGAAAAGAGGAAGCGGTTCTCATTGTAGAGACCTAAATAAACATCTTGCAATTCACAGACTCAAGCCTCTTTACCGGGAGGATGATTTGATGGGCCAGCATCCAAATCCACCACCATCAAAATACAGTTTACTCTTCTGAACATATCTAATAAAAGTCAAATGTATAATACCTGTTGAGATGTCCGGTAGAAGGCAGCTGAAGCGTTCACTAGCTTCAGCCGGTCTTCAATTCTCAACATGAGACTCTGCCAGTGAAGCGCTACTGTCTGGGCACAGGCCCGCACCGCCTCCGGGTCATAGTGCCCTGCCCTGGAAACATTGAAGACATTAACATATATTCAAAAAACATTCATTCAACAAGCAGTATCAGTGAATACTGAAGTGCTTTTATTAACTAGCAGTAGTAGTGTATTAACACTTTGAACTGACTTTAGTAACTAGTCAGGGTAGTGTATTAAAACTACGTATGCTAACTAGCAGTAAAAGTGTATTAACCTTTAACCGGTTTGTTGATAAGGAACAATAGTGTATTGATAAGCAGCAATAATACTTAACTAATTTTACTAACTAGCAGTAGAATTTTAACTATTAATAGTAATAGTTGGAAGCAGTAGTTCGTAGTTCACAGTACTAGTTTGTAGTATTAGTGAGTAGTTAAGACTGCTAATTGGTTGTAGTTGGTAGTACTAGTTAGTAGATATTAGTAGTACTATCCATCATTTTAGGGGAACCTGCAAATGTAGTCCAGCAGTGCAAATACCTGGGAACCATCCTGGATGACAAACTTAACTTTGATGCCAACACACTATTTAATTTATAAAAAGGCAAACCAAAGTTTGTTTTTCTTAAGGAAACTCACAATTTGAAAGACCTTTTTCCACCAGTTGACACAATTCCTTGAGGTCTTAACGAAATGTCTGTGACATGCTTTGATCAAAACACCAAAAGGATCAAGCACCACACCCCTCTTCAGCGTGGCATGCTTACACCAATAAAGTTCAGCGCTGTACCTCTTTTCCACTGCATAGTACTGGCTCGACTCGACTTGTACACGCTCCTTTTCCACTACAGCTCTAGTTCCCCTATAGTACCCCCTCTATGTAGCAGGACGTCACAGCGACGCCAGTATTTAGCTGGCTATTTGTCACAGCAAGGAGACAAAAACACATAAAATCACCTCAACTATTTACAAAGTTAATACAATTTACGAAGCGAATATGCAGCATGTTCGTTAAGAATCGCGATGGTGAACAAAACGCTCAACCCTCAACCTCATATAGCATCAGGTAATGCTCCATCCATTCAATTCTAATTACTTGATAATCATGTGTAAAATATAGGAAATGGTAGATGAGGGGGATCTAATATATTATTATTAGGGCTGTCAAAATTACACGTCAAATAAATTAACAAAGATTAACCACGCTCCATGATCAACAGTGACCATGTACAGCAGTCCAACTAAAGGTGTCGTAAGTTAGGCGACAGCCAGCTATGTTTTCTCCACAACAGTAATGGGCAAGGCAGGGGTGTTGATTCAATATTCAAGATTCAAGAAATGTAATTGTCACATACACATGGGATATGCATTGAAATGAAAAAGTGCCAATGCCCAGCGGAATGTGCAACAGAATAAATACAAAAATTACAGAATATTCACACTATTTAGAGTCTTTACAGCAGCTATTCGTTTTTTTTAAAAAAAAAAAACAACAGGCAGTAGGCATATCAACAACAAGGCAATATACAAAATGGATTAATAAGTGATGTGATGCACTATGTGAGTGCATTTACTGTGTACTATCTATTTGTGTGTGTGTGTGTGTGTGTGTGTGTGTGTGTGTGTGTGTGTGTGTGTGTGTGTGTGTGTGCATGGGAGGGGGCAGTGGGGCAGCCCTAGTGAGGTCAGAGTTCACAGTCCTGATGGCCTGTGGAAAGAAACTCAGATTTAGTCTCTCTGTTCTAGCAGCGTGACTGCGCAGGCGCTTGCCTGACCGCAGATGTTGGAAGAGTTTGTTGTTGGGGGGTGAGGATCCTTCATGATCCTGCAGGCTCTGGTTGGACACCTCCTGGAGTACAGGTCCTGCAGGCTGGGGAGTATAGTGCCAATAGTGCGCTCAGCCGAACGCACTACCCTCTGCAGAGCCCTCCTTTCCTGAGAGGAGCTGTTGCCGAACCAGGCAGTGATGCTTCCTGTCAGGATGCTCCACCGCACCAGTGTAGAAGGTCTGAAGGATCCTCTGAGAGACTCTTCAGCTGAATGAGGAGGTAGAGGCGCTGTTTCACCTTCCTCACCAGTGTCAATTTGTGTAGTCCAAGTCAGATCCTCTGCGATGTGGACTCCCAGGTACCTGAAGCTGTCCCATTAATTCCCAGTGGTGTGTCAGTCTTCTGATGTTGTGTACTCCTAAAGTCCACAATCAGTTCCTGAGTTTTCGGGCCATTCAGCATGAGGCTGTTGTCTTGGCACCTAGTGATAGGTTAGCAACTTCCTCTAGGTAGGCCTTCTCATCGTTACCGGAGATCCCACCACCACTGTGTCATCCGCAAACTTGGCGATGCTGTTGGAGATTAACCTGGCCACACAGTCATGCGTGCACAGGGAGTACAGTATGGCAGCACAGATGTAGCCCTTGATCAGTCTCTCAAAACATTTCATGACCACCGAGGTGAGGGACCGTAGTCATTCGGTCATGCTGGAGAAGCAGTCTTGGGCACAGGGACAATTGTGGACCACTTGAAGCAGGCTGGGACTACAGACTCAGCCAGGGATAGGTTGAATATTGAATACTGGAGCTAGCTGGTTAGCACTTGTCCAGATATGCCATCAGCACCTGCAGCTTTTCTGGTGTTCACCCTCATTAGAGCCATCCTCACGTCATGCTCGGTCACAGAGGGAGTATGCTCGTCCCTAGCAATGGAACTCACTTCAGCTACGGTCCCACTAGCAGTGTTGTTGCTCACCTGGAACAAAGCATAGAATGTGCTCAGATCGTCCACTAGGGATGCGTCGGAACTCACAGTTGAGGGGGTTCTGCCCCGGTAATCTGTGATAGTCCATAGCTCCTGTCATAGGCACCTGGTGTCGCGCTGCTCCATCTGCCACATCTGACCCTCCACTCTGTCTCTGTACCTCCTCTTTCAAAGAGGAGGTCCGTAGGCAGCTAAGGTCCATAGGCGGTGTGGGTGGATCCAAAGGTTTTTGACAAGGAAAGGATCCTACCTTAACTGTGGAGACGATGATATCCACTTGTGTTGCTATGAAGTTCGTCACCACGTCCACAAACTCACTGAAGTCACTGGAGCTGCAGGAAAATAGTCGCATGGTATGACTTGCCAAACGGGGGAAGAGAGGCAGCCTTGTAGCCTTGAATGGCATATAGCAGTGGTCCAAAGTTCTTTCTCCCCTGGTAGCACAAATAATGTGATGGAAGTTCGGCATGACTTTCTTGAGATTGGCCCTATTAAAGTCCCCACCACCACAGCTGCATCAGGATGTTGGGTCTGTTGCCGACACAGCACATCATGTAGGTCCGATAGCGCCACATTGCAGTCCGCTAGTGGCGGGATGTAGACGGCTGTAATGATGGCCGTGCTGAACTCCCGGGGAAGATCCTATGGACGGCAAGAGATCGTCAGATGTTCCAGGTTCGGCGAGCAGGAGCGAGAAAGAGTCTTAATATTCGTAGGGTTGCACCACTTTTTGTTGGTCCCTAACTCTTCCATCCTGTCCGCTCAGGATGACAGAGAAGGACTCAGACAAATGGCTAGATCTGGCACCAGCGGGGTCAGCCATGTTTCTGTCAGACAAAAAATATTACAGTCCCGTATGTCCCTGTGGAATTTAATCCTCGCCCCTAATATCATCAAAGTTATTTTCCAGAGACTGGACATTAGCTAGAAGGATGCTGGGCAGAGGTGGACAGTATGCCTGGACTCTCAGTCTGTGCCGAACCCCACTTTGTTTCCCCCAGTTTTTCCTTCTTTGTTATACTGTAGGCGCACGTCAGCCAAATAAGAATGCAGCATTCCCTCGTTTCAGACTGGGTGGTTAATTAGGTAGTCCAATTTGTTGTCCAGGGAACAAACGTTGGCTAATAGGACTGATGGGAGTGCTGGTTGGCTAGGGTTAGCCTTTAGAAAGCTCCCGACCACTTGCCTCGACTTCGCCTCCTCTCGCACCGCTTGCACGGCGCAAGCGGTGCAGGCTCCTCACCTGGGCGGCTGAGTCAAGCGGCGCTGTGGTGGTGAGACCTTGTTCATGTCGTAGCAGGTCAATAGTGGTGGGTTATTGATTTTTCCGGTGGTATTCCGTGAGCCCATGTCCAGAAAGGTCAGACGAGTAGGACAGAACTTTTGGCAAAGTTGGGAGGGGGTCATTAATGCATCTTGTTAATGACGTAGTGAACGGTGCCCGAATCTGAGCCACTTGCTGAAACATATGCTTTCTGACTTAGGCAGCCCACAAGGAAGCCCACAAGGAAATATATTTCTTTCAGGGTTTTGGAGTTGGTAGGCACTCACAGATACCCAAATGTTACAGTGAAGCACTGAAAAAGTCTGTTTTTCCATATTATGTTGACAAGTTGCTGTTCAAAGTATTTTACGCTTCATGTAATGAGTCTGTCTTAAAGGATTCTTAATATACCACCAGATGTGATTAGCCCTTCCAAGTTTTTTGACATCACACATGGGAGTGTCCACCCAGATGTAAGGGTGGATAGATCAGACTACCAGTTGCTACAGTCCACTGGGTAAGCTGGTAGGCTGATCTATCCAGCATTCATCTGTGTGGAAACTCCCACTTGTGTCAAAAACCGGAGATTCTGAAACCGGTTTTTGAATATGGTTGGAATGGCTGATCACGCTCACACCTGGAGGTATAATATTTCTCCTTTAACATTTGCTATGATCTGTTGGTTTGGTCACATCACTATAAAGAACAAAATGTGCTGGGAAAAATCGTGAATGTCTGCCGCAAAGTCACTGGCATAAATGATCTGTGCTTCCTGTACCAAGTCAGAGCCACACCGAAGACTCATGTCATCTTATTGGACTCCCAGCACCCACTTACACCCAATTACACAGTGAGTTTAATTTGCTCCCGTCAAGGTGGAGATTTTATCACCTTGGAGGTAAGACAAACAGATAGAACATCTTTTATCCCATCAGTAATTGCGTTTTTTAAACAAAAGCCTGTAACTATGTGGGGATCCGATACGATGCTATTGGTGCTCCCCGCCCCACCGCCCCCTTTCTTCATGGCTTCTCTTGATAGCCTGGTGACAATTGGCAATGACAATAGTGACATTGGCGCTCGCTGTGTACGTATGTCTATGTACGTATGTACGTATGTGTATATTGTATGTACATATTGAATGGTTTCAATTTTGTATGACTATGCAGTTTGTGAGCCAAACTGCCCCTTGGGGACATTAAAGCTTTAATCTACTCTACTAACCTGACCAGCAGTTCAGCTCTCTGTTGTAGTGCCAACGCCACCTGGTGGGTCCTTTGCAGAGAATCAGCATGGAGGAGACCCTGTAGGACATTATATATTAGATATATAATCATGTGTGTGTGTGTGTGTGTGTGTGTGTGCATGTGTGTGTGTGTGTATGTATGTACCTCAATAGCCTGCTGGAGGTGCTCATGTTCTCTCTGTAGTTGTTCAGCTTCGGCCAAACAGCTGGAGTTCAACATACAGGAAGACAGCATGACCTCCCCTTCGGCTATCCATGACAACACCTGGAGAGACATAGAGACACACACACATGGTAAATGGATTGCATTTATATCGCACTTTTATCCAAAGCACTTTACAGTATTGCCTCACATTCACCCATTCATACAC
>PIJE02006227.1:0-15829 GCA_002895965.2 Coryphaenoides rupestris
GAGATGGAGACGGTTGAGTGTTATGAGATCAGGATTAATAGACAGACAGTCGGAGTCATAATACATAATGAACTAAAGTCAATTAAGTACTGAGGATAATAATGAATAATAATTATGCACATGATAGAGGTTTGACAGGAGTTCCCTTCGGACCACCGGAAATTCCGACCCTCCGCAGTTGAGTGGAGCAGTCGGAAAACGCACCCATAAAATAGTCTATAGCGTCGCGGCAATAATGACGAAACGAAATAGAAACGAACCGCCTAAATGATTCCTGCTAATAGTGGAACAAAAGCGGGAGCAACCGTAGGAGGGCTGGGGGCGGGGGGGGGGGAGCTCCGGGGTGGCGCTGGCGTCCCTTGTGGCGACTGGTTGTGCGTGCGGGTCTCCCGTAACACTTTATATTTCCTGGTCCCCCCGAAAGCCGCACCCGCCACAAACAAAAGCTAAACACAAATCAGTAACCGCCCAACAAACCAACACACCCACCCACACAACACAGCTCAACTAAACAGAGGGAGTGAATATACATATAATCTAACCAAGCTCCTGGACGTGAAGAGGGACGTGAGTAGACCAAAGTCACTCCAATCAACTACCACCACAACTATATGGAATAGAGCTGAAGAGTATTCGCATACATCTCATTTCTAATAATATATTAATTGTAAATAACCTTAGAGGATTAATTCTCATCTATTTAAGTGGCATCTCTTTCTCCGATCGAAAAGGCAGCGCGTCGGGCGTTGGTGGTCGCCGGCTGGCGACTTTCTTGAATGAATACACCAACCTACAACCAAGTGAACAAAGGGCGGGCTTCCCATGTGGCCTATGAATTTTTATAGGTATTACACTAATATTAGGAGGACTATATTAAATATGTTATGTATAAAAATTAAACATAACAAAATCCACCACAGTATGTAGTGTTGCTTCTGACGAGTGTGATCGAGAGCCATTACTTTTATCTCGATTGCTGATTTCAACAAGGCTCACATTGTGAGATTATAAAAAAACAAAAATCGGAGGAGCAATATACAAAAAAAACACAGTGTAAACAACCACCGAGATGCTTAGCTCATGTGCTCCATGTAGATTTGCTTTTCGTGTTTAGTATATTGAGTCTTTATTCTACTCCCCAAATTATTATTATTAAACCCCCCACTTGAATTTTTCGACAACCGTGAGGACACCGTTTTGGCGCCCCAATTTGCATGCATTGTGAGAAAGGTCAACAATGCTTTACTTGCGGTTGGTGATTAATACGGGTTAAGCCCTTCATCTAATATAATGATAATATACACTGTGGCACATGACGAGTGATAGTCCACGATATCGTTTATAATATATCAATAGTGGACATGTTGACCCATATCTAGCGATCCACAAACACCACCAACGTATAGGAGACATAAAGGAACCATAAATTCTTGATGTTGTTGTATTATTCTGCCATTAATTATAGAATCCGCAAACAATCAGCATAACATATTCTCTCACTCTGGCTCAGGTTCTTACCCTCATGATGTCTCAAACGATAAAGAGCCACATTCCACAATAAAAGAACAACAATATGTGCTTATTTTTGTATGACTGTCTACTCTTGTAGTCTGTACCCTATTAGTATTGGAGGCGCGAGATAAGGAAAGCTGCAATTTTATAGTGATAACCCCCTACCATTCCACAAATTGTCTATCCAATAATATATAAGTATATAGTGTGGAGAATGTTATATAATGCAAGGCGAAATTTAAAAGGATAGAGTGAAGACACTTTTCTCTATTGATGTTAATGTTAATATTCGTAGGAGGATGTGCCAAACTGTGTGGGTGACGCACCGCAGATTTGCGCGTACACTTCATAAAATGGCCATCGTCTCTCCATGCAGGCCTATCAACATATAAAGAAGTAACACAGAAGACCTGCGCCTAGGCCGTGTTCCCCGAGTGTTACCATCTTCTTTTGTCCAGCTCAATCCATAAGGCTCATGTGATCACCCCGAGCTCACTTGGTGGTGTATAATAGGGAAGCAAGAGAGGAAGGAGGAGACCCAGCGCACACGATCCCGATTTGGTTTGAACTTGCGTGGGTCGCTATCTTGTGCCAGGGTGGAGGAGAGACTAGCAGAGGCCGAGTGGGAGTGGAAGAAGGGTACAACTGAGCAAGGCATAGGGATGCGGCGCCGACTAGATCTCGCTGACAACTCGTCAAAAACTCCCTTTGGAACAGGGGCCCCCCTCTCTCCCTTCCCTCTCCCCGTTACATGTCTTGTTTGTTAGAATGCATCACTGAGGGCGGGTTTTGGGCAGAATGTGTTAAAATTCTGGTTTGATGTTTGCTTTATGTGTGGTCTCTACTGCTAGGCATCGATGCGACTATAAGCGTACAGAGACCGGGTTCAGGACAGGTCGCCTCTTACCTACTGGCATCCACAAAGATATGCTAACACATCAAACGGGATACAACAGTGGTTCTACTGCGGGGTGGTGCATCATTGTGTATTACGACAGAGAACCGGGGGTGGCGACGTGGTTTGCCCAAGACTTTTTTATAATGCCCTCTGGCATCCATAAGCGGTTTTCCTTTCCCCCGGGGCGTATAACATACAGGATGATGGGGTAAAACAGGTGCCTCCTAACATGCCTCCGCATCAAGGTTAATTTATTACTACAGAATGAGGATAGCACAGGACGGAGGGTCTACTGCTGGCACTAATAGAGATAAGATAGAAACTGGTGTGGAGAGCTCGGAACTTTCTTCCTGCAGATGGAGCGAGCGATTTCGCTGTCGCAGGTGGGTCAGTGGTGCGAGGACATTAATAGAGAATGAATGAATCGATAACGTATTTTAAACCTGTCCTCCAACCATGCATCACATTTTAACGGATGAGCCACAGTATAATAGTGTTGTGATGTGTGTATTGTGCTACCCCGACACCCATCCACAATACATACTAGCTGAACATCGAGGGCGTCATCCCTTAACCTTGAGATACTATGTCCAACATCATCCTCCACCCCTATCTCGAGAAATCCAGAGAGGTCTGACTTACTCCACATACCCTAGCACCCCACCTGCACCTATTCGGAGTGTTAGCGCAGCCTTGTGTGTCATGTAAATAAGCACATCTCCACATACACAACGTGCCAATGTATTAGCCTTCTGTACAGGTAGCCCCGTGGTCACCACAACCAGTTAGTGGATACGTGCCTCTTAGATGACTGTAACCACAGGAAACCCTCTTCGTATCTCCATGTGAGAGTTGTAGAAACTTCATCCAAGAGCTGAAGGTCAGTGGTATGGGTACGAGCAACCAGTATGTCCAAATATACGTAACACGCAGAATCAGGCGAAAGACTTAACGGTCGTCGAGTGAAGAACTGTGAGCAATAGGCGGTGTATGTCGGGCTGTATGCATGTGTCCAGCACCAAATTAGATTCAATGCTGTGGTCATTTCTCCTTTGATATCTCGCCCTTAGTTGTAATTGTTATCTCTGTCATGCACTCCCTAAGGGCCCATGGGAGTATATTGGACACCATCCTATTAAATTTATGAATGTGTGTTTCCCACCTGTTTATCTTGTTTGGTAGTTGGAACAAATATATGGGAGAGAAAAAACCCAAGAGGGGGATCTAACATACCCACATATCTCACCAGTGGAGTTCAGCGAGGGATGTCAGAACGACATCAGAGGGTGCAATAACATGCACATTTATTTGCGCCCAATTTGGGGGTAAGCAATCGAGCTTGTTTCACTTGTTTGGTGCACTCTCTGACCAACCAGATGTAGAAAACAACTTGCTCTAACTCTCACTCTCGATGGCCAGAACCTTGAGGCGTGCCCAGTATGTGTTTCTATGTAGTAAAACCCCCACTCTGTTTCCCCCGCACTTCATCGCACTGAATAGCTCTCCAGCAAACCCACCTCCTAGGCCAACGCTGCTGGGTGTGCACCCCCAAACCCCCCACTCCAAGGGGTGGGGTGGTAGTTTTTTTTTTTTTTGGTTTTTTGTTTGGTGACTCGCACAGTGGAAAAAAAGAGAACGCGGCCTTTCTGAGAAGCGCCTCTTATACGTTCTTATCGCCCAGTTTTTTCTCGCGAATAGTCTCATAGCCGACGCTGCTTTCGCAAACCTCAATGTGTCCAGAGAAAGACAAGACAATATTAATCTTAAAAAAAGTAGCATATACATTCTCTTAATAAAATACGTGGGTGTAGTACTTCATATGAGATTGATTGAAAAATCTTCTTTTTATTTGCTTTTAGTATGTACCCCAACACATGTAAATACTCACCACATTTATAAATATAAACACTCCAATACTCATAGCACCAGCATCTAACCTATGAGAAGTATCATCATAAAAATAAAATTGTCAAAGGATAAAACGAATGAAGCCAGAGCTTATTCCCATTGGGTCCTTGCTGAGCGCACTTGAAATGGACGGCAGTAAATCATACACAAAATGATAGTTCTTTATAATATAGGCAGGGCATTTATATTCATAATTGGTATGGATAATTGGTAGGACCATGAGCTTTTGGTTATTGCGTTTGGTTAGGATTACCATGGACTTTAGGGCGGGTGGAGATATTCTCCTATGGTGCTTGGGTATTGGGTTGTTAGGACCCATGGCTCGGTCTGGCTTCTGGAGAGGTCACTCCGAGGCGGATTATGGGTGTCTTGCGTTTGTAGTGACGTCGAGTCGGCGTTGGTAGACACCATTATGGACTTGGTTAGGAACCATTGGCTTGAGTATTATACACTAGTCATCCATCGGTAGTACATACGCGCTCCCCGGGCAATCCTACCAGTGACTTCCTGGAGCGAAGACTCAGTGAGCAGAGCGCGAGGGACAGAAGGCACCATATCAGGGTTCCGTGGCCAGCCTGGGGTCCAGTTTCCACGGTTAGGCGACCGGCGCTGGACAGATTTCGATCCTTTCCCAAGTCTGTGCACTGTAAAGGACCCTGCGGTTCATGATCTTACCATCCCTACCGGGCCTACACATCCTGGAAGAAAGAGGTATAAATCCGCCTAATGCAAGGTGGAGCAGGACACGAGCGCGAACCTCACACACACACGCCAACCCTGGGTAACTTCTCTCAGTCTGTCCACTATTTGAGTGTGAGGTTTGGGCTCTGTCCATTACACTCGGTACAGTTTCACAAAAATATTTAATGTGGCTCCAATCTCAGGTTTTGCCAGTATCCATCGGCCCCAAGTACCAATCGTTCCCATTTGACAATGTGTACACATTGCTGAGTATAGAATCCAGAATCGGCAACGTCGTAGATCTCAGATATCTCATGAGGTCACAGAATTCAAAAAGGCTGTATATTGCAACTTAGAGTGTTATGCACACACAACTTAGGTAATGTGTCTTTCTTTGTTCTGCAATTGATGCAATTGGCTTTTCTGGCTATACATCTTATTAACATTCTTAATACAGTATATGTAGCAAGTAATATGTTTGTTTTGTTAGGAGGTGGCGTAAAATACTACCAAACACCATGGAGTAATAATCAACTAGCACGTGTATCACTCTTTACATAGCTGTTCTTATCCATTGATCACTCATATGTGTGTAGGGAGGTGATGTCCACAGAGCTAGTATGTCCATATTTCTTGCAGTCCATGGTTGAACTAACAAGTTTGAACAAACTTAAACAGACAAGAAGAGAATAAATAAGGGTAAAAATGAGTACTTACAATCTGATTTCATTGAGAAAGAAAAAAATAACTATGAGAAAAAGGAATGTGGGTTGTTGCCTTATGTCCGGATCGACACATGTTTGCCCTCGACAATGAACCACAACATGAGAATATGAACAGATGGAGACCATGAAGCTATAAAATGGAAAGGGAACAACTTTTTATAATAATTTACTAGTAGGAAGAGCAGCTACACTTTATTTATGTGGTATTCTTTAGTATGGGTCACCTCGTTCTAACGTACTACAGCAAATGGAGTGTTTTTTATATATTATTATAGCCGAATCACTTGGTTTTGTATATTTACTAATATGATCGGAGATTGGATCTGCAAATCTTCATGACTCAATGAAACGCTCACAAACATAATTAGCGATCATGTTTCCGGCTTTGGAGTTGCGCATGAACAAGCCCCCAGGATTTGGTTGGATTTGCGATCACCTTTGAGGAAAAAAAAGGCATCCGCCGCGTGAAATCAACCACAGCCATTTCTAATGTATACAGATATACACACACAAAAAACGTTTAAGAACATTAAAAACATTTTTTGTTTATTGTCATTAGAAAGTTGGAATCAATGCTGAGTCAAGTCACACACTCACTTATTTACATACTATTACACAAAACACTAACCACACAACACACACCATACACACACACACACACACATCGGCCAACACTTATTTATACTTTGTTATGGTTAAATATATTTGGGAGTGGCCTATCTTGCCCCAGGTGTGTGAGGTGGTGGGGAGTCCCGTTCCGCTCAGGCCTGTCTGACAATAAAATTACCTGACGTTTGTTATTCACAACAACCTTGGTCACTTGGTTCACACATCTACACTTCTTGCAGGTATGGGCTGGCGCACCACACAACACACACACACCACCACACACACACCTTCTCGCTCGTTTTATCTTTCCGAGGCTCTGATCTATAGTCCTGCCGCGCGGTGGCAGTGTGTCTAGGACAATGTGTTGCACTTTGTTGACGAGAATTCCACCAAACTCCCAAGTGGTTGCTCATCACATTTATTCAGCTTATACATTCCTAGTTACACCTAACTCACCACCACACCATACACACAACACAGCACACACACGCACACACCACCCCAATACACGAGCACACTCACATACAACAACACACATCACACACTATCACAACCACACGACACAGAGTCACCTTGTCATTGGCTTCATCTTTGTGTTGCCAATCGTCCTTCTTGTCCCGATGGGCCCAATAACCTCGCTTACACCGCATATGACATCATGCAACATACATACAGTTACTAAAAACCGTGTTTGTAGGTCACATCATATAAAGTATACAATGCACATATTTCAGAGCTTGAATAGGATTTCAAGTAAAATGGCTCGATTTCCTAATCCAAGGTGACACACACCTTAAAAGCACAACCCTCAATAGGAGCAAAAAGGCACAGGGGGGCAGATTAGACTCAGGAGTGTGTGAGTAGTCGGTTGTGCTGTGCATACAGGAAGGTGAGCTGGCTCTCCCGAATCCTAAGCCTACCAGTCAAGTCGTGGATTGGTTGTTCCCTTGAGCCAAGATGCCCATCTACCCGTAAGCTTGCGTTTCTTGACTGCGTGTTTGATGTTACCTTTAATGGTTGATTACTTTCCTCACCTTGGAGCGATGTACTCTGAGTTAGGTCAGGAGTAGCTGTGAGTATATATCTGAGATAGGTATTAGAATGTTTATAGAATTATTGAGTTAGAAAGCAATAACTGCCGGCAGAGATTGAACAGGGGCAGTAAAAGTACTCGTCAATGTACTGTACATATGGCAATAAAGGAATTATTGAATCATTGAATATGTGAAATGGAAACTAACTTCTGGGGATGGGTGCGCAACTCTTGTAAAGCTGATTTTGAGATTATCTTACAAAGGCGGGCGAATTTAACCATTATTACTGGTGTGTGGGTGGGAGAAGGAGAAGGGAGATGTGTGTGTGTGTGTATTTTCCAAGCAGAATGGGTTTGAATGGACGGGCTAGTACCCCCGGGCAGCCTCGAGAGGTGCTTCATAGGATAGGTACCGAGTGGGAATCCTACATTAGTCTCTTACAAAACAGATAACCAACCAGCTGGAACCTGTCCCTGGGGCTGAGGATGGCCCGGCCGGCGCCAGTCAGCAAAACATAGGCTCTCTGATCGGGGTAAAGGAGCCCCCTCTGAATCCCCTTCAGCCCTCAACCTCCACCAAATCACCGACAGTGGGTGTGTCGATCATCTCTTGGCGAGGCCATGGGAATAGTCGAGCGGAGTGCAACGAATACAAAGAGGCCCCACATAACCCGTCGCTAAATCCCGGGGGAGATAGCCAATCCGTGATATGAGGTGCCGGGAGGGGGCCGGGCACCACAGGTGGCACTGTGTTTCAACGCGTTGGGTCTCTAACAGGAGTCTTTTCTAATTTGCTTATTACAAACTGACACAGCGTTAAATCTCTCTTTTAGCAAAGATGGACCAAACAAAAGAGCTTGCACTCCTATGTTTCTTAGGAATAATTGATGTTCCTCTAAGGTCACGGGGACTCGGAATAGCGAAACGTGCTCAGAATTCTTATCTCCCGTCTTTACTCCCTTTCTTCTCACAAAGGTTTGTTGGTGTGTTGAGCACATCAGTCTGCCATCCGCTACCGAGTCCGTCACTAAGCAACAAGCAACGAATCCCGAAAACAAAATCCACTATTGTGTCCACTGCCAAACAAGAATTTACCTTGATCGATGTGTTAATAGAGACAAATATAAGAAAAACCTGTAAGAACCACGACTGAGAACACACATGACCTCCGGCCCGGACCTTCATTCCGATTGAGTATATAGCGACGTATTTTTGTATTGTTGCATGCATTATAATTTTTATTGTGTTTTTCTTTGCGTGAAGGACGAATGATGAAACCCACTGTCGGTTTGAAGGTAGGAGGTTTAAAGCGAGTGGAAGGCGAGGATCAGAGAGGGGGGGGGAGGGCGGAGTGTGTGGTGTGGGTGTGGGGGTGGGTTTGGGGGGAGTGTGGCCGAGGAGGGCTTGGTTGTGTACGTAGAGCGGAGCTGGGGAGAGCGTGTGGTGGAAGGCGCGGAGTGGACGGCGGAAGTGAGTTGGGGGTGTGTGCGAAGAGCCGCGCGCGGGAGCGTGGTTGGTGGCCGAGGACCAGGAGAGAGCTCTCGCCTGCGCGGCGGTGGTTGGGGTAGATGAAAGGAGCGAAGGGGGCCAGCGGGGCGACATTACCCGAGACGTATGTGCGTGTCCCGACGACCGGGCACACCAACAACCCAGGGACGGGAGTCCAAGCTGGTTGTATCTGTAATGTAGGACATGTACCGACCCGGCAACCAAATCACCATGAAGAATCCAGGGGGTCTGCTTCGGGTTATACATACGTCCCGTGAGAATCACCCCCAAGATTCTAGTGGGAAAACAACACACACACACACACACACAAACAGGAAAAATAAACAACTGCGTGGTACTAGATGGCGCTCGCTTGTCTCCCAATAACTCGGTCTTTAGCAAGTTTCCCCTTCATCATTACAACCCATATTCAAGATTACAAAAATTCCTTGTATTGCCATTAGTGTTAACAAGTACAACTCGGGGGGTACTTACTCCCTGGTTCACTCCGGAGCTAGAGTAATTCTTCATCACACATACAATTCTAAAAACAATTCTAAACTAATCTTCCTATTTAATAAGTACTACAAAGTGGATGCTTATAATAAGGTACCCAGCCGTCACAATGTCAAATAGTATCAACATCTAACCTTTGTAAACTTATTTTAAACACCAACACGTCAGAGAGCAGTTGAGGGTGAAGAGCCTCAGCGTCTTGGCTCGAGGGAGCAACCTACACAACACTTAGACATTAGGGATGGAACCAAGCAACTTTTCCTGTTGCGGGCAGACAACCGCTACTCACCTCCTGAGCACCTGCCCGCCCCTATAGTGACGGGCTTATCTGTGGCTTCTGGTATTGAGAGAAAAGAAACGCAAGGCGATTTACGTGGAAAATTTCGCGTAGTTCAGAGGCGTGAGAATAATGTGGCATTCACTTAGTTCTGAACTTCACCAACCTGGTTTAGAAACGTGGTCATAAGTCTTCATTAGCTGTCATCGTGTGAAATCAGTGGTTAAAGTGGGACATAAGGTGGAGAGAGGGACGAAGCAAAGAGAAGAAGGGAACAAGTGGACTCTGGTCGCTAGTGTGTGTGTGAAAACAGTAAAAAAGCAATGTATTCAAAATTCGGATGTTGAGGCCCCACCTACGGAACTCCTGCTTTCCCACACTCGGGGTGTTTCTTTCCAAGTTTTATTTGTTGTTCCAGCCTGCAAAACCTCGCTGGCGAGTGAGATGTGTGTGGCTTGTGGTGCGGGTGGTAGTAGTGTGTGTGTGTGTGTGTGTGTAGTGCACTTGCTGATCCTCCGTCGATGTTTATAACTAATAATGGATGGCCAACCACGTGCGTGAGTGGAGGAGATGCTCCCATGGGCAGAATGTTCTTCGTCCAAAGGGCAAGGAAGTGCACGGACATTGTTGAACATGCATGACTCAACTGCAATTATAGAAAAACGGCGTACAAGTGTGTGTGGCTCGCCTGCTAGTGTGATGTGTGTGTTTGGTGGCAGCCAGTAGCGCTTGCAAAGACTATGTTTGTAGTGTGCGTGGAACCAGACACCAAGGTTTGTAATATATAAACAAACTCATGGTTTTTTTATATAATACTAAGCAGAAGGTGAGCGGAAAGGGATCCACAAAACATATGGCCAAGACTACGGCCCACTCCCACCAAAAAATCACCATAGAGCGAAAGTAGAATATAAAAAGTGTTTAGAGCGAGGTGTGCTCGTGTGTGTGTGTGTGAGTCGTGGTGTGCGTGGTGTGTTTTGTTGTATGATGGATGTGGGTTCGTCGCGCTGCTGGCACATTTGGCTCAGTTTGATTCCAATCTTATTATGAAAATACATTAAAAATGTTTTACCCATGTATCTTTTCGTGTGTCCGTTTCTTTGGGTGTGAATACACCGGTTTTAAAAAAAGTTAATATATTTGACCTCAAGACAATGCGTTTGATTGTCAACAGCAGCATCTTTCTATTCCTCAAAAGATGATCCGACCATATAGAGATCACCAAATCCTGGGGGCGTGGTCATGCGCAGACGTCCGACACCGGGTAATATAGCAAGACGCTTGTATAGAGTGTGATGTGTGAGTGGCGTTCTTATGAGCCTATTGATTGTATTTTCGCGGAGTAAGCTCTCCGAATCAAAGTGGACTAGAACAAATACTAAGAGGAATGCCCATTTCGGCTTACAATAGTATAAATATATAAAACACCATATTGCTTGTAGTAACAAACAGTGGAACTAAGGTATATAAGAGTGAACGTGAGGTAAATGTGATGTCTCTGCTATAAATATTAATCTACAAACAAATTCCCTTCATTTACTAGCTTCATGGATATTCTAACCAGCGGTATACTTGTCTGTTTTTCATATTGTGTATATGTTGCTCATATTTTGGTGGTGTCATTCAGTAGGCACAAATCACTTCGAGTGAAGGCGAGGCTCGAGTCTTTTGCCCCTCTTGCGTGTGCGGATATATTTCTCATTTCTCATGAACAGAAATAACAATCATTATGTCTATCTATTTTTTTTTACTCCATCTATATTTTTCACTTGTTTAGATTCGCAACCAGTGGACTAACTGCAAGAATAATAATAGTGACATAAAAATAGCCTCATGTGACAAATCAATTCACCAAATAGGGTTCATGGGGGATATGGACAGCATATGTAGGTGATTTAATGTCTGTTTTCCTATGTCTCTCCGGAGTGTTGGTTGGAGATGTTCAGGCAGCGAAGGCGGAGGAGGAGGCAAGAAAAACGAGAGGACACCAGGGTGATTTGGTGTCTGGCGAGTTAATGTTTAATGTTAGGCATCAAATTAACATCAGAGCAAGACTACAGTGGTCCGTATGTATTGCGGACATAACTTATACCCCCTTCGCAAAATTACACAACGCCTTCTTCCCTCCCGATATCTCCTCGACTCTCTGATCTCAATCACGAATTACGAGGATTCTGATTCCTAACACTCAGGTCGCAGTGTTAACAGAGGCAGTATGTCAAAAGGGGGAGCACTGAGTGAACACGGTGCGATGATTACATGGGGAGAGAGGACGGCTCTGAGAGTGCGGACCTTTTTTTTGCACTCCGGAATGGATCATCCTCAATGTGGCAGGAACTGGGAGTTGAGGTTGGCGTGTGTGTGTGTGTGAGTGGCCTGCTCCCCTTCGACAGACGGATCGAGGACGGCTCCTTCTGTGCGAGGATGTGTCAGGGGCCGTGAGAGTGTATAGAAATCGGGTGCGGCGCAGGGCTCGTTGGCACAGACTACCGGAGGGGAGTCGTATCGTGTCCTGTCCCTGTTGTTGTTGGTGACCAGTGGAGAAAACTGGAATAAGGTCCACTGGTTCATTCTTGTTATTAGGCTATTCTGCCCCTATGGTATATTGAACTACTGCGCTGGGGAGTCACTAGGGGAGGGGAAGGCGAGAAACAACACAGGAAAGACCCTGTCCCAGTTAACCACAAGCAAATAAGACGCCGAAACCTACCAACCAATGAAGTCCATAACAAGCCATAGAAACGTGCGAGAGCGTCGAGAGCGCAGCCTACACCAAAGAAAGAACCCACCACACAGAGCCATGAGAACTCCTCTCTCTATCCTTATCATACCACGACCTCTACGCCCATCGCGCTTCTTTGAACATTGGATCCGTTACCTAGAGAGACCCGAATGAGTACCTCCAAGAGCCATAAGGATCACTACCAAACCAATATTTACGCGAATCCAGGCCTGGTCCTACCAAACAAGGCTTGATCAATATGAAGTAATAGCCTTCTTTTAAATATGTAACTACATTTTGGATGATTGATATGCAGTTCCAATTTAATGCTAGCAGGACCACAATGGGAATAAGCTCTTGGGGC
Source organism: Coryphaenoides rupestris (assembly GCA_002895965.2). NCBI lineage: Eukaryota > Metazoa > Chordata > Actinopteri > Gadiformes > Macrouridae > Coryphaenoides > Coryphaenoides rupestris. Next base: position 12,734 of record PIJE02006227.1, read on the forward strand.
TTCATTCCGTTTTATCCTTTTGACAATTTTTTTTATGAATGTCTCTAAGTGAGCTTTGCATATATTATTTATTTATATGTGGATATTAACATTGTTTTTATATTAGCAATAAAGAATTTTCAAAGTGATTCAATCAGTTCACGTAAGCGATTTTATTTAATGAGATATTGTATATGAGCTCTCTGGTTTTATATTTAAAGTATTTTATATGGTCTGTTTTGGGATATAATATGAGCTTTGCTCAAACAGAGCAGCTAAGTTATATCTCTTATCGGCATAAAAACATCGTATAAGAGGCGCTTTCTCACGAGAAAGCCGTTTTCATCCACTGTGCGGAGACACATCTGTGCCGCACGAAATGGCGTAAGCACGAATACAGGCGATATCGCGTGGTTACTACACAGAACCATCGCCTTCAAGGTCTCGGCGGTTCGAAGTGACTGCGTAAAAGTCCAGTGTTCACCCGTTGAGTCACAAGAGACGTCCAAACAGGTGACACGTACTGCTCGACAGCATTGGCATTTGCACCTCTGATGTGTTTGTGAGCATTGGTGACTATTGTGCCTAATATGTGCGTTATGATTAGGACAGGGGCTCTGTTATTTATACGGTGACAACATTCAATAATTTATGGTGGCCAAAGGTATGGAGTGGAACAAACATTAAAACACTGAGTGCGTAGGAGTCACTCACATATTTCAGAGCAAAAGGGATGCCCGACATCTGTAATTTCTCTCTAATTTTTGTGTGTGGGACAGGCGATGCAAACAGAGCCGACATAGCGAGTTCTTCGTACCTTAGGGAATGTTTTCCTGTTTGGTTTACTTTATATACAGCTGGTTGCGTGGATAAATTATGGACGCTCAGCCTCTGGAGTATGCACCCATCATACATACATGGAGATCGAACAAGAGTAGTGGTTTCCTGCTCTCGTGGTTACCAGCAATCCACCAGGCACTATTCCGTCGACTTATTGCCTGCCCAGACCACGTGCACTATTGGTTTCTTTGGGTGACCACTGGAGGCTACCACATGAAGTGCTAATTACTAGGCTCTATACGGTGATGATATGTAGGTTCTAATATTTACAGGAGAAAGGGCTGTGTATAACCGAGCTCGAATAGTTGTACAATGGAGTCACTGGGTTGGGTGATCATTTAGGTTACCAAAAGATAAGGAAAGTCATGTTGCCTGTATTTACTAGTTTAATTCAGTTGACCCTGATAGTTCAGTAGTGAATGCGCACAAACTCTCTCCGCACGTGGCTCCAGGATTACTATCACTACACTAAAAATTATTAATATCGGCCCATTATACGTATAACTATGCATATCTGTCATACGTTTAAATACACCGATTCCATTCATTCTCTAATGTCGCATCACACACCCCACCTGCGACAGTGAAAAATTTCACCACAGATGAAATTCCAGCACTGCACCCGTTCTATACCATGATGCCAGCAGTAGACCCCTGTCTGTACCCATTCTGTAGTATACATTGATGCCAGCATTAGACCCCTGTCTCTACCCATTCTGTAGTATACCTTGATGCCAGCATTAGACCCCTGTCTCTACCCATTCTGTAGTATACCTTGATGCCCGCAGTAGACCCCTGTCTGTACCCGTTCTGTAGTATACCATGATGCCAGCGTTAGAGACCACCATAGCAACATCAACCCAGCAATAACACACAGTTGCTTCTACAACAAGACGGTAACAGGGGACGCCTGCCATTGACATGCACAGACTATCGCGCATTATGCTGCTAGTGTATCCTCCATCCATCCCTCTATCCCTCCACCCTGGATCAGCAGTAGCAGCAGCACCACCAGCTCCTCCTCCTCCTCCTCCTCTCCCTTCCCCCAGTGAGCGTGATCACATGGTCTGCCTTGCTGCAGAATGAAACTGGGGGAAAGGTCGCCCAGTCTGGACTAGTGAATGTGCATGGATATAGTGGCCTAGAAGGCGGCAAACTGTGTCACCCACAGTGCACATCCCCACGAATATAACATTAACATCAATAGAGAAAAGTGTCTCACCTCCATCTTAAAATGTGCAATAATAATATTAATAATAATAATCATATAACATTGAATGGAGGGCTTCTTATGCAGCTTATGGCTAATCTAAGTCCACAACACAGTCAATACAAAATGCACAATGTGTCTTATTGTGGAATGTGGCCTACTACAAATACATAGACATGAGAGATATGATGCATGTTTGCAGGATTCATAATTATGCAAAATACAACACACAAGCATTTATGGTCCTTTATCCACGTGGTGGTGTTGTGGACGCAGATATGGGTCAACACTGTCCACTATGATATATTATGATGGATATCACTCGCAGGCCACAGTGTAATACATTATAAATAAGGCTTAAGTTATCCCACCCAACTGCATTGTTGACCTTCACTGCATGCAATGGGCCCCACCGGTGCAGGTGTCAAAAAATAATGACGTTAATAATAATAATAATGATGATGAACTGAAACACACACGAAACAATCACACGGAGCACAGAGCTAAAGCATCTCGGTGGTGTAGCTTGTTTTTTTTGTTGTTGTTTTTTTTAAACACAATGACCTTGAATCGCAATCAAAACCTCGAATCACACGCAGACACACTCTCTTGTGGTATTTATGTTAATTTTATATATTTTTTTGTATTTTGTATTTTAAATCAGCCACTGGGGCCGCTTTGTTCATGTATCATCCAAGAAAGCGCAGCGGGACACACGCCGACGCGCTGCTTCGTGGCGAGATTAAAATGAATTAAATTGTTTTAAAATTATTATTATTATTATGATTATGAATATTACTATTATTATTTGTATTATTATTAGTCTACTCACCGACCCTTCCACCGGAGCTGTAGATATATGTATATCACCCCTCGTTAGTGACTGTGTGTGTGTGTGTGTGTCGGTTACGATGTGACTGCTCGCCGCCGCCGCCGCAGCAGCGCCAACAGAGCAGCCCCGCCCAGCCACGCCCCCTTTTTCCTACACGTCATTACGTCGTTCTACGTCGTCAATCCGCGCTTGATTTATGGTGCGTTCCGCTTGCACTCGGAGGTCGGAATTTCCG
>PIJE02006228.1:12500-15829 GCA_002895965.2 Coryphaenoides rupestris
GCGGGAGCCCGTCGGCCCGATGTCGCCGCCCCGCCCCGCCCCGCCCCGCCCCGCCCCGTCCCTCGCTCGCTCGCGTCCCCGACCATCAAAAGGGGCGAGGGAGGCGGGGCGAAAACAAACAGGCGAGGTGAGCAAAGCCTTCCTCTATTTAAGTGGCCGACCTAATTGCCGCGTGGATGTCACTGATTCATCGACGCGTCGAGCCCTTTGATTGGCCCGCGTCGGGAGGCTTAGGGGGCGGGCAGATTATATACGGGAGGGAGGAAGTGGGTTTTTTATTGAAGAGGACATTTAGCGTCGGGGGAAGGCGGGTTTTAGTTTCACGCCTCTCGTCTTGTTTTAATGCGACGGTTCTGTTCTTACTGTGTTTATTTTCGAGGTTTTATTTCCGTCAAACTCCGCGACGGCTGTGTTCAAGTGAAACACACTTTCCGTCGTCTCCGTTGTCTCGTTGTCTCCGTCGCCGTCGCTGTGGCGCGCCGCCGCCGCCGCCGCCGCCGCCGCCGTGGCAGTAAATCTTGTTTTTAATTGAACGCGGCCGGGACCCCCGTATCTGTCGAGGGTCGTTACACAATACACTGACAGATGGCCCTCGGTAAGAGGCAGATATTGACAAGCCTAAGCTCCCGATCGCCGCCCCGCCACTAATGACTAGGATGCAGTGTCCACAGCCGGCAGCCATGACAGTGAGGTCATCAGCACTGCAAGGAGGAGGGGAGGGAGGAGAGGGAGGGGGGAGGGAGGGAGGGAGGGGGGATTGGGTGTGTGTGTGTGTGTGTTGTGTGTGTGTGTGTGTGTGTGTAAGGGGAGGTGGAGGAGGGGGTAGAAGGGGAGGCGGGGGGGCGTATCGATCACAGAACAGGCCGGGCCCATCAGACCTCCAGACTCAATGGACCCCTGTTACACAGAAGCCTCCCCTCCTCCCCCTCTCTCTCTCTGTCTCTCTCTCTCTCTCTCTCTCCTCTCTCTCTCTCTCTCTCTCTCTCTCTCTCTCTCTCTCTCTCTCTCTCTCTCTCTCTCTCTCTCCTGCTAGAAATGCCTCCCAGACTACAATCTGCTGACAGGAGATCTCCCAGGCTGAGGAGATACTAGTACATGGTTCAATAGCGCTATCGGGTTTCCAAAACACCAGGGTCTTAATGTCAGGACTCAATGCCTCCCTACCCTCCCCCTGGCCCCCCAACCCCCCAGACCCTCCCCCTGTACCCCCCAGACCCTCCCCCTGTACCCCCCAGACCCACACAACCCGGGTTATTAAGATGCTTGCTGCTACTGCTGCCGCTGCTACCGTTGTATTGTTGTTGTTGTTGTTGTTGTTGTCGGGACGCGGCCCCCAGATAGAACAGAAACACAGGAAAGTAAAGACGCGTATAGATCTATAGGATCTAGATCTGGAATTCTCTCTCTCTCTCTCTCTCTCCTCTCTCTCTCTCTCTCTCTCTCTCTCTCTCAGATACTTGCATCCATGCAACCGCGTGGGGCTCGACCGTCTGGAGGAGGGAGAGTGATGCACAGAGACCGCCATTACTCCATCTCTCTGGCCTCCCTCTCTCCCTCCCTCCCTCTTCTCTCTCCCTTCTCTCTCTCTCTCTCTCTCTCTCTCTCTCCCTCTCTCTCTCTGTCTGTCTCTCTCCCTCCCTCCCTCTGCCTCTCTCCCCTCCCTCTCTCTGCTCTCTCCCTCCCTCTCTCCCTCCCTCTCTCTCTCTCTCTCCCTCTCTCTCTCTCTCTCTGTCTTGTCCTCTCTCGTCAAGCCAGGCTGTTTGTCCCGCCTTAGCCCGAGTAGACTGCAGCACATTAACAATATTTGCTCGACCTCCACTACAAGCACCCGGGGACTCCCGCCCAACACTCCCCCCAACACTCCCGCCCAACACTCCCCCCAACACTCCCCCCAACCAACCAGCCCTGATCCTATCACTTCTTTATCAAGTGCTCGCCTTATTGGGTTTGGGGAAATTAACCCGTTCCTTCCCCGCACGGCCATCGCTGTCTGTCCTCCTCCTCCCTCCCTCCCTCCTCCTCCTCTTCCTCCTCCTCTACCACCTCCTCTTCCTCCTCCTCCATCTCTTCCCCCTCGTCTACCACCTCCTCCTCTTCCTCCCTCCCTCCTCCTCTTCCTCCTCCTCCACCTCCTCCTCCTCCTCCGCAGACAGACAGACAAACAGAGAGAGGGTGAAGGGTCGTGGAGGAGGTGGTGGTGGTGGTGGTGGAGCAGATGTCCTTATAGGTGTCCTTATTATTGCTCCACATCAAATATCACCACCACCACCACCACCACCACCTCCACCCACCCACGCCTTTCGACAACTTTATTGGGTATTTCCGAGTGTCAGAGACGGGGATGAAGTAAATAAAAAAGAATCCTACGCTTTTATTTTGCCGTTGTCGGGCTGTCGGGTTTTTTTTTTTCCTTCCGTCTGCCGTCGTCGCTTTGTTTCGTCGTTTCATATTTCTTTATTTGTTGTCGTCGGCCGTGTGTGTGTGTATGTGTGTGTGTCTCAGTGTGTGTCTCAGTGTGTGTGTCTGCATCTCAGTGTGTGTGTCTGTGTGTCTCAGAGTGTGTGTCTCAGTGTGTGTGTGTGTGTCTCAGTCTGTGTGTCTCAGTGTGTGTGTCTGCATCTCAGTGTGTGTGTCTGTGTGTCTCAGTGTGTGTGTCTCAGTGTGTGTCTCAGTGTGTGTGTGTGTGTGTCTCAGTCTGTGTATCTCAGTGTGTGTGTCTCAGTGTGTGTCTCAGTGTGTGTGTGTGTGTCTCAGTCTGTGTATCTCAGTGTGTGTGTCTGTGTGTCTCAGTGTGTGTGTCTCAGTGTCTGTGTGTCTCAGAGTGTGTCTCAGTGTGTGTGTCTGTGTGTCTCAGTGTGTGTGTGTGTGTCTCAGTGTGTGTGTCTCAGTGTGTGTGTCTGCATCTCAGTGTGTGTGTCTGTGTGTCTCAGTGTGTGTGTGTGTGTGTCTCAGTGTGTGTGTCTGCATCTCAGTGTGTGTGTCTCAGTCTGTGTGTCTCAGTGTGTGTGTCTGCATCTCAGTGTGTGTGTCTGTGTGTCTCAGTGTGTGTGTCTCAGTGTGTGTGTCTCAGTGTGTGTGTCTCAGTGTCTGTGTGTCTCAGTGTGTGTGTCTCAGTGTGTGTGTGTGTCTGTCTGTGTTTCAGTGTGTGTGTCTCAGTGTGTGTGTCTCAGTGTCTGTGTGTCTCAGTGTGTGTGTCTCAGTGTGTGTGTGTCTGTCTGTGTTTCAGTGTGTGTGTGTGTGTCTGTGCGTGCCTATTGTGTGTCACTAATAATTGATGTGTACCCGCGTGCACGTTGAGATGTGTCCTCCTGTGTTGCTCCTACATTCGT
>PIJE02006229.1:5000-15817 GCA_002895965.2 Coryphaenoides rupestris
AGAGAGAGAGAGAGAGGAGTAGAATGCACGTTTTTTTCTTCTTCTTCTTCTTCTTCTTTCTTTTCTGGGCGAAGGAGGCAGGGATGCGCTTATATGACGCTTATCAACTGGCACACAGGTTCTCATTATAAGCAGCCAGCCTGCCTTCCTCTTGTCACTCTGGAGGCAGGCTGCATTTCAAGCAGGCAGACGGTGGTCTACCCAGAATTAATGGTTGTCGGTGTTGGAATCGGGCATCCGGGAAGAAGGAAGCGGGAATTATATTATATTTTTATGTGTATATACACAGCATAGATACTGTAGGCCTATATACATACAGTATTATGTATATATATACAGTATATAATATATATATATACTTCTTTAAGAGGTTTTTATCCAGAGGCCCTTAGAATAGTGTCGTACAGCAAGGTATAAAAATACAACACAGTCAGCCTCATCTTAAATTCACCAGAGTACGCCCATTTGCAACAATGGCCACTTGGAGGCAATAAACCCTGCGTGGAGCATCCCCTGCCAAGTGTAAAGTGTCTCTCGCCAGGCTGCATAATCTTTAGCTTCGCAGCTGTAACATCAAAGTAACATCAACGCCCAAATTAAAAAATATATATCAAGTCAAGATGAAAGCCGCATATTTCCCATCAGCGGATCCTCCCCTGGCTGTCTGGATGCTGGGCCGCTCTGGGAGGAACACAATTGAGGCTGTTTTCATGGCCTGGTGCAGCTAAATTTATCCTTGTCTGCCTCCATCTTAGCCTCGTTAGATGGTCAATAGAGGCTACTACTTTGATGTACCCGGTAGGAGTAGGCTAAACTAGTGAAGATAGGTCTACTAGCTGTGCCCTGCTACATAAAGACCCTGACGTGGGTCAGACTCAGTTGGCCCTTGTCTGCACATCTTCCAAATGCCAAATTAGAAGTAACTATATGACGAAAACCATCTCATTGGTGAGCGAGAGGGCTCTGAAAATGGTCCGAAAATGCTGTTTGGCTTCAATAACAATGCTTTGTACATTCGCAGTCCAAGGTTTTTCCGGTTTCCCTGTTTGAACGACGGAAACAGAACTACCGCCAGCCTGCTGGTAGGGGAGTTGCCTGCAGAATTAAGTACGTATTGGCATGGACCTTTATCGAAGCAGCCTTGTGGGCCCAGCCAGCAGGCGGGTACAACGCCAAGCAACTCGCTTCGCTAGTTTCTGTGATGCTGCGGTTCGGGTGTCTAGAAGGAAGCGGACCCATTGTTTAGTGTGGATGAGCGACACTTGCGTTTGTCCTAGGATGGCACCTCTGTGAGAAGGCGGCGGGTCTATAGGGAACTGGAGCAGCTCTCCCTCCGCACCCGGTGCTATCCACCTGTAGGGCCTCATTGAGGCGGGTTCTTTCATTTGCTGCAAAGTGAAGTGTGGGGCGAAGGAGGAGGAGGAGGAGGTTGTGTTGAATCAATGCGAAGGTTCACGCCTCCACTGCCCAGCTAGTATAAAGTAAGTCTGTGTGAGCATCAGCATCTGTGAAAGCATTTGTGTTTTTTACGGCACTTCTATAGACTTTGATTAAATGTAAACGTTCTTCACCGTGTCATTCAGAGGATGAGTCAACTCGATACCTTTACACTTAACTTCATCGTGGCCCCTTTCAACTCTCTCTCTCTCTCTCTCTCTCTCTCTCTCTCGCTCTCTCCTTTCTCTCTCCAGTTCCCATCGAGGTCTCACAGGCCCCTTGAGAAATACACGAGGAATGTGAGGCATTCGCTGCAGTGTGAAGTTTCCACATGAATCAGTGTGGTGGTGGGCTGGGGCCCGATACATCACGGCTCAGAGACCCTCTCCTCTCTGGCCGGGGGTGACTCGGGGAGGCGGGGTAAATATTTGCTAAGATGGGGGGGGGGGGGGGGCGGGGGGGGGATCTGTATACTGGGGTGCAGTGGATGGTGAGGTGAGTGTTCCCATGGTTAATATGTGTACAGTGGAGCCCAGTGAATCATGGGAAAGGTTGCGGGGGTCACATGATGTAAACACTCAGCGGCAAGAGTGTCAGCATGGCCGGCCGTTGCCATGGGGACAGGGCTCAGAGGAGTCGGGGGGGCGGGGTCAGCTCTCTGGGTGGAACAGTTTGTCTTGTCATGACCTAATGTAATAGTCACTGAATACACTGCGTAACAACTTAGATTATCCTATCACAGACACAGCGCGCACACACACACACACACACACACAACACACACACACACACACACACACACACACACACACACAACATGCACGTGCAGGAACACACACATGCATACACATTTATGCAAAGAGTACCTTACTTTATAGGCTACGTGAGATCTCAGAAACTGAATAAATCATAGTATCAACAGAAATGCTTTGTTGGCTCAATATTGTTGTAACAAAGATATTCGTTGGAGTTGGTTTTTTTTGTGTGGACACATTTAGCAACTGCACCCATAAATTTCACATGCACTTGTGAGTTAGAATCAGCATGTTCAGTGCCAGATGCCAGAGTAGTAGAAACGGTTATCGAGGACGACTGATTTTACAAATATTTGTATTGTTGTGTATTGTTATTTCTTTTTGGCTGTCTTGTTAAATAACCCTGCATGATAACAGGGTTAATTTTAGCCCACAGAACTCAGGCCAGGGGATGTGAGCTTGCATCAGTTTAACTTTAGGCGTGAGGTGATGAGGCTCTTATACGCACACCTCTCACACTGGTGCGCTGTTCACTTGGCTGCGGTATGGAAAGCATTAATAATCCATGGGAATCAGCTCACCTAATGGCACACACTGCAGCGTTGCTTCCAGAACAAGAGGCCCTGGAAACAATGCGTCTGCTTCTCTCTCTCTTCTCTCAACTGTCACTCTCAGTTGCAGCTCTCTCTCTCGCTCTCTCCATCTCTCTCTCTCTCACACACACACACACACACACACACACACACACACACACACACACACACACACACACATCTTTCTCTCTTCCATCTCTCTCTCTCACACACACACACACACACACACACACACACACACACTTTCTCTCTCTCTCTCTCTCTCTCTCTCTCTCTCTCTCTCTCTCTCTCTCTGGCTCCCTTAATGCGCCCTTTTTGTCCCCGACTTGCTCTCTTTCTTCTGTCCACACGCTCACATATCTCTTATCTCCATGTATTCTCCATGGTCACCCCCACTCTTGCATCACAATAGGAGCGCCAACAACATATAGAGACAGAGAGGGAGCGAGAGGAGAGAGAGAGAAGAGAGAGAGAGCAGTGAGAATAAATTGGGTCACGCTATGATTTACGCAGAGTAACACGCAACAAGCACATCATTCACGCACACACATGCCGAGATGAGGAAATGCACACATGCTTAAAGCGCTTGTAGCCCACCAGAATGTAAATACAATGATCTATTTCCATAACTGTTGGGAAATGCAATCAAACAGAATCCACCAGAATCAGTTTCTCGTGGACTTGAAAGAAGCTGGGTTTGGGGTTTTGGATGCTAGCTGGCTTGTGTCACCGTGACAGAGATTAGTGGTGACATACTTATTGATAGAGACCTGCTCCACATTGATCACAGATCAATGGAGGCTAGTGTGATCGCGTTAGTGGTGAGGGGAGAGAAATCCATTATCTAATGCAATCGCACTGCTAGTTGTCTGGTCTATTTGTTTTGTTTCTTCATACTGTATGGGTATATTCTTATGGTGGTGGTGTGTGTGTGTGTGTGTGTGTGTGTGTGTGTGTGTGTGTGTGTGTGTGTGTGTGTGTGTGTGTGTGTGTGTGTGTTTGCATGTGTGTACCCTTCATGTTTGAGTGATGGTATGAGTGTGTTTCTGTGTGTATTTGTGTGTGCGTGTGTGTGTGTGTGTGTGTGTGTGTGTGTGTGTGTGTGTGTGTGTGTGTTTGCATGTGTGTACCCTTAATGTTTGAGTGATGGTATGAGTGTGTTTCTGTGTGTATTTGTGTGTGTGTGTGTGTGTGTGTGTGTGCATGATGTTTGCATGATGGTGTTTGTTTGTGTGTGCGTGGGTGCGTGCGTGGGTGCGTGTGGTGTGTGCGTGTGTGTGGTGTGTGTGTGTTTTTGCAAGGCTCATAAAAAGCAATTGAATGTATAATTCAAGGTGGATTGTGTCTGCTATGCTGTATGCGTGACTGTATGTAGGCCTGGCATGTTATCCATGGACCCGTGACATGAGCGTTCAAAGGCTCAAACTGCTGCTCTCTCTCCCGCTAGCATACAAGCTGACCTACTTTATGCATCATATCCTAATACACAGTAACTTAACTACTCTCTCTCTCTTCCATTCTCTCTCTCTCTCCCTTACTCTCCCGCTCACACATACATGGGATGCTCCCTCACTGAAACAACACACACACACACACGTGCACACACACTAATACCAAAGTGCACGCAAATACACAACCAAGCTAATCACGCTGCCTCGGAGATGAATTAACTATTAATGAGGATTATTACGGCAATATACACCAATGGGAGAGAAGATCGTGCGCACACACACACACACACACACACACACACACATACACACATACACACACATACACACACACACGCTCTCTCTCTCTTTCTCTCTCTCTTTGAATCACACACATACACACACATGTGTAAATGTATTGTGTAAAAGTGCCTTAGAGAGATGACTTAAAAAATGCATATGCACACATGCATGCACACAACACGCACGCATCAGGCAATGGCCTTTCTTTGTCAGATGCCATAATGCTTAAACAACCTTCACTCATACACACACACACACACGCACACACAAACACACACACACACACACACAACAAACACACCACACACACACACACAACACTTCCACTATCTCTCGCGTCAAAGGCTGAAAAGCAATTGATTTGTCTCGGTGTCGTGGCGTTGTAGGCTAGTGCAGTATGTGTTGGTCGTGTATGTGTTCTTGGTCTATTCTTCACAGGTCGCCATTGTGGCGGTGGAGTGTGGAGGCTGAAACCAGGTGTACAACACAACACACAATAGTTTGCATCACCTCATCAACACACACACACACACACACACAACACACACACACAACACACACACACACACACACACACACACACACACACACACACACACACACACACACACACAGTACATGCACCCTGTACACACACAGAGCTCATTTTAGAGGGGGTGGCTAGTGGGTGGTGTCCATAGGGAGCAGGGGTGGTGGGAGGGTGGAGCTGCCTGCTATCTTCCGCCTAGCATGACTGCATCATCTGCTCACGGTTAGCTCTCTCACATGACTCACGGTAAACACGCCATCTGGGCTCCTGGCTGGAATGCGGATCACAAACGAAAGAGAGAAGAAAGAAAGAAAGAAACGAAAGCAAAAGAAAATCATAATAGCCGGGCAGGGTGGGGTGGGGTGGAGATTAAACACTTCTTTCTCTCTTTCCCCTCCAAAATCTGCCCTGGGATGGGCTGGGATGGGGGGGGGTGGGTCTGTCGGTCTGGCGGTCAGACCAGCCCACCTCTCTCACCAGCACCACCACCACCACCACAGCCTTCTCATCTCCAGTCCTTGGGGCAAGAGGAGATCCCTGGGAACTCTCTGTTATATGCACAGTGCACAACAGCAGATAGAACCGTTATTGTATATTGTCGATTGTTTTCAAACCCAAACCATTCAGGGCTGCTCTCACGTTGTTATTATTCCCCGAGATTACAATCGGATCAGTTGTTAATGAGAACGGCGTCCGGGGATCGACCCTACCCACCGTCGCCACCCCCTTCCCCGCTCCGCCTCCCCCCTCCACCACCACCCACTACGCCGGGCAGTCCAACGCTGGACCTTTCTCTGTGATTTGGGCCTGGACGTAGAACATTTACAAAGGTATGAGCATCTATTAGTACTGCCTCACCCCAGCTCCCCATTCACCGGCCCAAGACCGCCGGGCCACCAACAATACCAATACAGTCATGCTTTTGGTCTCCTTTGAAGTCCTTCTCTCATTATTATCTTTGTGTGTATGTGTGTGTGGTGTGTGTTGTGTGCTGTGTGTGAGTGGTGATACACCCTCCCCACCCCCTTTACACACACACACACCACACACACACACACACCACACAACCCCCCTGCACCTACCCCCCACTAGCCCCCCCTACTGTGCTCCCAGACAACAACACGTTTTCCTCAGAGAGCGATATAATGGGAACCACCGAAAAACAGAATGTTTTTCTGTTTTCGAATACCAGACCCCCCGCCACCCTTTCTCTCCCTTTCTCTCTCCCGCTCTCTCACCACCTCGCAGTTGACTGCATCTCCTTGCTTCTCTTTGTTGTTCCTCCTCGTTTTCAGTTCTCATTTTGACAGAGTAGTTTTTCTTGGAATAAATTCAACCCTATTTACGAGAGAGAGAGAGAGAGAGAGAGAGTTGAAAGGGGCCACGATGAAGTTAAGTGTAAAGGTATCGAGTTGACTCATCCTCTGAATGACACGGTGAAGAACGTTTACATTTAATCAAAGTCTATAGAAGTGCCGTAAAAAACACAAATGCTTTCACAGATGCTGATGCTCACACAGACTTACTTTATACTAGCTGGGCAGTGGAGGCGTGAACCTTCGCATTGATTCAACACAACCTCCTCCTCCTCCTCCTTCGCCCCACACTTCACTTGAGCAAATGAAAGAACCTCGCTCAATGAGGCCACAGGTGGACAGCACCGGGTGCGGAGGGAGAGCTGCTCAGTTCCCTATAGACCGCCGCCTTCTCACAGAGGTGTCATCCTAGGACAAACGCAAGTGTCGCTCATCACACTAACAATGGGTCCGCTTCCTTCTAAGACACCGAACCGACATCACAGAACTAGCGAGCGAGTTGTTGCGTTGTCCGCCTGTGGCTGGGCCCACAAGCTGCTCTTTAAAGGTCCATCCAATACGTACTTAATTCTGCAGCAACTCTCCCTACCAGCAGGTGGCGGTAGTCTGTTTTCGTCGTTCAAAACGGGGAAACCGGGAAAACCTTGGACTGCGAATGTACAAAGCAGCGTTATGATACACACATGAAGCCAAACAGCATTTTCGGACCATTTTCAGAGCCCTCTCGCTCACCAATGAGATGGTTTTCGTCATATAGTTACTTCTAATTTGGCATTTGGAAGATGTGCAGACAAGGGCCAACTGAGTCTGACCCACGTCAGGGTCTTTATGTAGCAGGGCACAGCTAGTAGACCTATCTTCACTAGTTTAGCCTACTCCTACCGGGTACATCAAAGTAGTAGCCTCTATTGACCATCTAACGAGGCTAAGATGGAGGCAGACGAGGATACGTTTAGCTGCACCAGGCCATGAAAACAGCCTCAATTGTGTTACTCCCAGAGCGACCCAGCATCCAGACAGCCAGGGGAGGATCCGCTGATGGGAAATATGCGGCTTTCATCTTGACTTGATATATATTTTTTAATTTGGGCGTTGATCGTTACTTTGATGTTACAGCTGTGAAGCTAAAGATTATGCAGACTGGCGAGAGACACTTTACACTTGGCAGGGGATGCTCCACGCAGGGTTTATTGCCTCCAAGTGGCCATTGTTGCAAATGGGCGTACTCTGGTGAATTTAAGATGAGGCTGACTGTGTTGTATTTTTATACCTTGCTATACGACACTATTCTAAGGGCCTCTGTATAAAAACCTCTTAAAGAAGTATATTATATAGTATATACTGTATATATATACATAATACTGTATGTATATAGGCCTACAGTATCTATGCTGTATATACACATAAAAATATAATATAATTCCCACTTCCTTCTTCCCGGATGCCCGATTCCAACACCGACAACCATTAATTCTGGGTAGACCACCGTCTGCCTGCTTGAAATGCAGCCTGCCTCCAGAGTGACAAGAGGAAGGCAGGCTGGCTGCTTTATAATGAGAACCTGTGTGCCAGTTGATAAGCGTCATATAAGCGCATCCCTGCCTCCTTCGCCCAGAAAAGAAAGAAGAAGAAGAAGAAGAAGAAAAAAACGTGCATTCTACTCCTCTCTCTCTCTCTCTCTCTCTCTCTCGCTCTCTCTCTCGCTCTCTCTCTCTCCCTATCTCTCCCTATCTCTCTCTCTCCTCCTCTCTTCTCTCTCATCACTTCACTGTGGCGTCCTTCTGCTCTGACCAGACGCGGGGAGGCCATTCGGAAGCCATTCGGCCTCGAAGAAAGAGAGAGAAGGGGAAAAATAAACAAAAGCTGGGGAAAGAAGCCGACCGAGATGCATTTCCTTTAGTGGGAATGTTTGTGTTTGTGCCGGTCACAGCGACAGACAGAGTGCATTCCTTGCAGAGAGGAAGAGAGAGAGGAGGGAGGGAGGGAGAGAGCAGGGGGAGAGAGAGAGAGAGAGAGAGGAGGGAGAGAGGGTTTTTCCGAGGAACAAGCCTGTTGGGACAGTCGGAAGAGGGACCATTGCGGTTTGACCTTGACAAGCTCCACATCGCCGCAGCCGGGGGTTTGGGGTCCCAGCGGACGAACTGTCCAACATCTCTCATCAGCTGTCTCTTATCTTGAATATTTCAAGCATGGATGGACGTGGCACCGACTGGAGCTGACCTGTGAACTCTCTGCATCGCTAGAGCTCACCAGAACAAACAACTGGTTGCTCAGATTAATTCAACGGGCTGTGCGTGTCTCTAGATGCTAATCCTCCCTGGGATGACCTTTTTGGAGATGACGCATCCATAGAGTGAAGTGCTCGGTGTGTGTTCGGTGTCTATCGGTTGTCATCGGTGCAAAGCGATGGAGGCTCTGCTCTTGGGTCTGGAGGACATGGTCTTCACCCGGCACGGGCTGCTATGGACGCTCACCTCCTCGGCCCTGCGGCACCTCCGCACGCAGGCCGGGAGCCTGCAGTCGCCCCTGCACCTCGGACACACGCACCGGTGTGTCTTCCGGCAGCTCTACCAGGTACAGCTTCCCGGGATCGTAGGGTTTACCAGGAATTGGATCTCACGTTGGCAACGTAATCTACTGAAGGGAGGGAGGGTGGGTAGGGCGTGACGCCATACTGCATACGTCTTACGGTTAAACCTGTGCCAGGAAGCTAGTGAATGGATGACATCATGTCTGTGTGCTAGGGGTGATGTGCAGCAGCCAGCCAGCAGCTGGCTGTGATTCTCCAGGCTATGAAGAACCAGTCATGTGGATACGATTCAACTTGTCTGGTTGGCCTGAGTCCTGAGACAGGACCGGCTTCATGTGAGTTACTGCACCAGCTTCATAGTGACGTAAGGCTTCTACTGTTTTATATGGCTTTGAAGATGCTTTTAATGTGCACGTGTTTTGCTGCATTTTAACGATTGCTCTCTCGTGCTATGAGTCGGCGCTAGCACTGCAATGATGGACGGTCATGTGTAGACTCGGGGGGTTAGTCGTTCAGGTTTCAGGGTTAAGTGTTTGGTTCATGTTTATGCTAATGTTCATGTTAGGATTATGGCTAATGTTGTGATTATGCTTATGGTTTGGGGGTAAGGGTTAGGGTCCAAATCGAGTCCTTTTTCATCGGTGCCTACCGGCGGGGCTGTTGTTGGACCTATTGGGCCCAGCTGAAGCGGTGTTCCTGCTCAGTATTCACAGTCTGTCCAGGAAGCTCTTAGAAGCTCGTGGAACACTGTGACGTTGCCAGCACGGTCATTATGGAGACGGTCACCATGGTGCTTAGTGTTCCAACCGGGATCTGAAAAGAAAGGTGTGTGTGCGCATGTGTGTGTGTGTGTGTGTGTGCTTGTGCTTGTGTGTGTGTGTGCTTGTGTGTGTGCGCATGTGTGTGTGTGTGTGGGTGTGTATATATGCATGTGTGTAAATGTGCATGTGTATATATGTGCACGTGTGTGTGTGTGTGTGTGTGTGTGTGTGTGTGTGCGCATGTGTGACTGTGATTCAGCAAAATGGTTCCTCAACGGTAATCAGCATCCGCTTTGCAAGAAAGCTTTGAAAATGGGCCGGCAATTTGTATGCGCGAGGCGTCTTGCCCCGCATTCAGCTGGCAGACGCAGAGCAAACCGGGCAACCACAGAGAGAGACAGCATCTCACGCTGAACAACAACAACCAGCACCTAGCATAACAAGCGGTTACACAACAACAACTCACAGACCGTACCACACGGTTCATCATTAGCCATTTCCCGTCTTTTTCGCGTGGCGCATTCTTCTGGAATCCCCACGAGAGGAATTGCGCCGGTATTGTTTTCGTGACTTTCCTCTCAAGTCTAAGGTCTTTTAAGCACAAGCGGGATCCTATGTCCAATTCTAACCCATGAGACCCCCCCCCCCCCCCCCCCCCCGGCCCCCCGCGTGCCCCACGTCCCCTGCAACAATGAGAGGAAGCCGGAGTCACCAGCGACCGACCCCAGCACCGTGCCCCCCCCACCCCCCTTGACATTTACACTCCATTGTGTACCTTATGGAGGAACACAGCCCCCCCCCCCTCCCTCCCTCTCTCGTCCCTCCCTCTCTCGTCCCTCCCTCACACCTTTCACTCCGGACAGGAAGCACACACTTGCTCAAACAATCCTTACAAGCCTGTGTTGTCACAAGCATAAAACATAAAACAGTCCCTGCCACCCCCCGGAGGAGGAGGAGGAGGTGGTGGTGGTACGGTCCAATTGTGCAGCAGGTAAATAAACCGTTGAGGAGTCTGGATTGCGGATGGGGGGGGGGGGGGGGGGGGAGGTTAGTGTGTCAGTCTGCAGGATATATGGGGATATCCCTGCCTCGTTTCACGGCCTCGCTCGATCCCACTCTTAATGCACTCAGACAACGAGGATGGGAGAGAGAGACTTGGAGGA
>PIJE02006230.1:0-15811 GCA_002895965.2 Coryphaenoides rupestris
GAGGTCACCGCAGGCAGGAGATCTCCTGAGTTCAGCGTTTCTGCGCTCAATCCTGCATTCAGCTATTGATTGATCATGGAGAGGCTTTTTTTTTCTTCCTGATAAACGGATCAAATGATTTCTTTAAGCTATTGGTGTACCACACACACACACACACTTCATTAAGCTGTCGCCAGTCTAAGCACCATTACGGTCTCAAGTGCTGACATTAGGCCAATTGCCTAAGTTTTTACCGCTTTACGAGCGCGGTGGCATTTCTTTATCTCTGAGACGTTCCTGCTTCGCCGCTCGGACGCTAGCGTGCTCGCGTAGCGCGGCCCTTATCTGGGCGAGCGCTGTCGCCCGACGCCAGACGCTGATGCTGCCTGATCCCCGATAAAACTTGTTCACCTGACGGTTCTGCTGAAACCATCCAGGCAGGATTTATACAAGAACGTCTATTGTATTGTATATAATAAGCAAGTATGTTGTATGCTAATTCACCTCGTCAATTGTATTCAAAATGATAATTATCATATCTTAGCTCAATCAAACTCCACTGCTTCATAAACTCTCACTACACCCAGAGGTGTGTTTTAGAAACGTTATATAAACCTTGTTAATTAAGGGAGTCGTTTCTTGCCCTTAGGGGGGCGGGGCTAGGGGGGTGTCATGAATCACGTTTGGCCCATAACAATCTGGCCTGTAAAGCCCTTTGAGACTGTCTTGTGATTAAGGGCTATACAAATAAAATTGAATTGAATTGAAATATATAGCGTAAGGCTGGTGGTAGCAGTAAAGACACACACAGCGATGACACGTATTCACCATTTGATTCTTTAGCGCTGCTCAAGTTTCCCTTTCCGATCAGAGAACAGATTGGAGGGAAGTCTTCGTCTTCGTGCCAAACGAACGACACGTTTATGTTTCATGTTAGCGACGGGCTCCTCTGGGAGAGACACAGAGAGAGAGAGAGAGAGAGAGAGAGAGAGAGAGAGAGAGAGAGAGAGAGAGAGAGAGAGAGAGACCGCTGAGGGTGAAATCCCCAACAATTGGCATTTTTTTATTTGGAAGCGTCCCTGTAATGTGTTGTCAACAGTTTACAAAGGAGGGAGGAAATGGAAGAAAATCAAGAAATGCTTCTGAAAAGCCAGTAAGTGTATGTGCAGTCTAACTTTATATTACATTACAAAGCACTACAGGCGCTGGCTCCAGGTTATATCTCTTAAAGCTCTTCCACCTCCCGACCCCTCAGATCTGGTGACCGATCACCAGATCAATGTGCTCGATAAATAAACTGACTTACTGTATATGACAGTATATGTGCAGTATAACATGATATTACCCTATATGACAGCATATGAATAGAATAGAATAGAACTTTATTTATCCCGAAGGAAATTCTTGTGCCAGGTTACATAGCGATACAGTACAAATATATGTGGAGTATACCATTATATTACCGTATATGACAGCATATGTGCAGTACAATATCATATTACCGTATATGTGCAATATAACATCGTGCTGTACAGGGATAGTCTCACGTCAAGCTCAGTGTCTCCATCCCTCATCGTAACAAAGGGAATCTCACATGTAACCCGTGAAGCTCCTCCCACCCGTGAAGCTCCTCCCACCCGTGAAGCCCCTCCCCATCAAGCGTTGGTCATTCGGGTGATCCTAAACCCCGGCTATCAAACCCTCGGCCTCTCTGCTCTTCAGGGCCGTAAAAAAATAAAAATTAAAAATAAAAAGTCAATTGCGAAACACAACAGCGTCGTGGCCAAGACCAACTCATTACCCGGATGCTGCCGCCCTGGGAGGGCAAACAGCGCAGAGGAGTGGTGACGCGCTAAAGGGCCAATAAAGTGTCCGTGGCTAATGCACTCAGAGGAAGCTCATGAGCTCCTTCAGATCCCGAGAGTCTTGTGGGTGCGGCCCAGAGGGAGGTGTTGTCAGGTGTTGTCAGGTGTTGTTATGTGTTGTCAGGTGTTGTCAGGTGTTGTTATGTGTTGTCAGGTGTTGTTATGTGTTGTTATGTGTTGTCAGGTGTTGTTATGTGTTGTTATGTGTTGTCAGGTGTTGTTATGTGTTGTTATGTGTTGTCAGGTGTTGTTATGTGTTGTTATGTGTTGTCAGGTGTTGTTATGTGTTGTCAGGTGTTGTTATGTGTTGTTATGTGTTGTCAGGTGTTGTTATGTGTTGTTATGTGTTGTTAGGTGTTGTTATGTGTTGTCAGGTGTTGTTATGTGTTGTTATGTGTTGTCAGGTGTTGTTATGTGTTGTTATGTGTTGTCAGGTGTTGTTATGTGTTGTTATGTGTTGTCAGGTGTTGTTATGTGTTGTTATGTGTTGTCAGGTGTTGTTATGTGTTGTCAGGTGTTGTTATGTGTTGTCAGGTGTTGTTATGTGTTGTCAGGTGTTGTCAGGTGTTGTTATGTGTTGTCAGGTGTTGTTATGTGTTGTCAGGTGTTGTTATGTGTTGTTATGTGTTGTCAGGTGTTGTTATGTGTTGTCAGGTGTTGTTATGTGTTGTTATGTGTTGTTAGGTGTTGTTATGTGTTGTCAGGTGTTGTTATGTGTTGTCAGGTGTTGTTATGTGTTGTCAGGTGTTGTTATGTGTTGTTAGGTGTTGTTATGTGTTGTCAGGTGTTGTTATGTGTTGTTATGTGTTGTCAGGTGTTGTTATGTGTTGTTATGTGTTGTCAGGTGTTGTTATGTGTTGTCAGGTGTTGTTATGTGTTGTCAGGTGTTGTTATGTGTTGTTATGTGTTGTCAGGTGTTGTTATGTGTTGTCAGGTGTTGTTATGTGTTGTTATGTGTTGTCAGGTGTTGTTATGTGTTGTCAGGTGTTGTTATGTGTTGTTATGTGTTGTCAGGTGTTGTTATGTGTTGTCAGGTGTTGTTATGTGTTGTCAGGTGTTGTTATGTGTTGTTATGTGTTGTCAGGTGTTGTTATGTGTTGTTATGTGTTGTTATGTGTTGTCAGGTGTTGTTATGTGTTGTTATGTGTTGTCAGGTGTTGTTATGTGTTGTCAGGTGTTGTTATGTGTTGTCAGGTGTTGTTATGTGTTGTTATGTGTTGTCAGGTGTTGTTATGTGTTGTTATGTGTTGTCAGGTGTTGTTATGTGTTGTCAGGTGTTGTTATGTGTTGTCAGGTGTTGTTATGTGTTGTTATGTGTTGTTATGTGTTGTTATGTGTTGTCAGGTGTTGTTATGTGTTGTCAGGTGTTGTTATGTGTTGTTATGTGTTGTCAGGTGTTGTCAGGTGTTGTTATGTGTTGTCAGGTGTTGTTATGTGTTGTTATGTGTTGTCAGGTGTTGTTATGTGTTGTCAGGTGTTGTTATGTGTTGTCAGGTGTTGTTATGTGTTGTTATGTGTTGTCAGGTGTTGTTATGTGTTGTTATGTGTTGTCAGGTGTTGTTATGTGTTGTCAGGTGTTGTTATGTGTTGTTATGTGTTGTCAGGTGTTGTTATGTGTTGTCAGGTGTTGTTATGTGTTGTTATGTGTTGTCAGGTGTTGTTATGTGTTGTCAGGTGTTGTTATGTGTTGTTATGTGTTGTCAGGTGTTGTTATGTGTTGTTATGTGTTGTTATGTGTTGTTATGTGTTGTCAGGTGTTGTTATGTGTTGTTATGTGTTGTCAGGTGTTGTTATGTGTTGTTATGTGTTGTTATGTGTTGTTATGTGTTGTTATGTGTTGTCAGGTGTTGTTATGTGTTGTCAGGTGTTGTTATGTGTTGTCAGGTGTTGTTATGTGTTGTCAGGTGTTGTTATGTGTTGTTATGTGTTGTCAGGTGTTGTTATGTGTTGTCAGGTGTTGTTATGTGTTGTCAGGTGTTGTTAGGTGTTGTTATGTGTTGTCAGGTGTTGTTATGTGTTGTCAGGTGTTGTTATGTGTTGTCAGGTGTTGTTATGTGTTGTTATGTGTTGTCAGGTGTTGTTATGTGTTGTTATGTGTTGTCAGGTGTTGTTATGTGTTGTCAGGTGTTGTTATGTGTTGTTATGTGTTGTCAGGTGTTGTTATGTGTTGTTATGTGTTGTCAGGTGTTGTTATGTGTTGTCAGGTGTTGTTATGTGTTGTTATGTGTTGTCAGGTGTTGTTATGTGTTGTCAGGTGTTGTTATGTGTTGTCAGGTGTTGTTATGTGTTGTCAGGTGTTGTTATGTGTTGTTAGTGTTATGTGTTGTCAGGTGTTGTTATGTGTTGTCAGGTGTTGTTATGTGTTGTTATGTGTTGTCAGGTGTTGTTATGTGTTGTTATGTGTTGTCAGGTGTTGTTATGTGTTGTCAGGTGTTGTTATGTGTTGTCAGGTGTTGTCAGGTGTTGTTATGTGTTGTCAGGTGTTGTTATGTGTTGTTATGTGTTGTCAGGTGTTGTTATGTGTTGTCAGGTGTTGTTATGTGTTGTTATGTGTTGTCAGGTGTTGTTATGTGTTGTTATGTGTTGTCAGTTATGTGTTTGTTATGTGTTGTTCAGGTGTTGTTAGGTGTTGTTATGTGTTGTTATGTGTTGTTATGTGTTGTCAGGTGTTGTCAGGTGTTGTTATGTGTTGTCAGGTGTTGTTATGTGTTGTCAGGTGTTGTCAGGTGTTGTTATGTGTTGTCAGGTGTTGTCAGGTGTTGTTATGTGTTGTCAGGTGTTGTCAGGTGTTGTTATGTGTTGTCAGGTGTTGTTATGTGTTGTTATGTGTTGTCAGGTGTTGTTATGTGTTGTTATGTGTTGTTATGTGTTGTCAGGTGTTGTTATGTGTTGTCAGGTGTTGTCAGGTGTTGTTATGTGTTGTCAGGTGTTGTTATGTGTTGTTATGTGTTGTCAGGTGTTGTTATGTGTTGTTATGTGTTGTCAGGTGTTGTTATGTGTTGTCAGGTGTTGTTATGTGTTGTCAGGTGTTGTCAGGTGTTGTTATGTGTTGTCAGGTGTTGTTATGTGTTGTTATGTGTTGTCAGGTGTTGTTATGTGTTGTCAGGTGTTGTCAGGTGTTGTTATGTGTTGTCAGGTGTTGTTATGTGTTGTTATGTGTTGTCAGGTGTTGTTATGTGTTGTCAGGTGTTGTCAGGTGTTGTTATGTGTTGTCAGGTGTTATGTGTTGTCAGGTGTTGTTAGGTGTTGCGGGTGCGCGGCCCAGAGGGAGGTGCAGCCGGATGTCACCTCACCTGTTGGGAGAACCTTTCTGTTCTTTGGGTTTTATTTGTATCTTTAGTGGTTGTGATGGAATCATCTTGGGAAACATAAATGAAGAATAAACAACAACAAGGTAGACGGCATATGAAAAACTGTCAGACATCATTTCAATCTTGGACTAAATTGTTGTATTCCAGACCATTTCCTTCCCTCCCCTGGACAGTAAAACCTATTCCATTTTCATTTCCACGTTGCGGTGCAGCTCCCTCAAACACGTCAGAAAAGAATTTAAAAACCATTCTTTGTTTTGCAGGAAGCTATTTCCCGAGAGAGAGAGAGAGAGAGAGAGAGAGAGAGAGAGAGAGAGAGACTGAAATAATCAAATAGTTTGTATTTATCCTTATCTAGTGAAATTGGGAGCCACTAATATGATCGGAGTGTTTTCCTGGTGTCTGTTTTGTGAACTTTGGGTACAACACCTTAACCCTAAAACCAAACCCCAATGTGAAACCCTGACTCCAGCTGCTGGTGTCCATCGTGTACATGAGGCCGTGCGTCACAGAAGGCCGAAGACGCGTCACCAGATGTAATGAAGTCAAGCGGGAGCAGACGGGCTTCCCCGCGCAGCCCGGGTCGTCCCGCGTGGCCAATAAATACCCATCCCCCTACGATCGGTCTGGACTGGGTCTCTGGGAATCCCTCATTAAAACCACCATCAGTGGGTCAGTAAAGGTCTGGTTGTGCAACTAAATGATATGCAGCCATTTGCTCCTTAGTCCAGTCTTAGTTAAAATGGTCTCAGTAAAAAATTGAAATATCTTTATTAGGTTTTATTTAGTTTAAATCTAAACAATACGACATTCATTCACCTCAACGTGAGGACGGCAAGCTACTGACAACACAAGGCCACTGAAGTCTGACTTCTTATCCTCCATCTCTCCCCTCTCCCCTCTCGCCCTCCATTACTTTGGTTTAAGATTAGATTTCCTCCATTTTCCGCCAAACAAATTGAGTTGGAGGAAACCAAATCTCAGGCTTGTTTGAGTTGCGTGTGAATCTGTTTCATTTTGTGCGCCGTCCGTCCTTCACAATTACAAATACGTTTGAACACAATTGACACACAACTAACCACGTTACTATTCAGTTGTTATGGTCAAAGATGAAAACTTCCTTTTGCGTGTCAACTTCTTAACTGATATTTAACTACTTCAACTACTATAACCACATTTAACTCATAAAAGCCGGTCAACATCTGCAGTTCATCTGCCCTGACTGACACCCTCTCCACACTCCGACCTTAAACGGCTCCTGGCCTCCCACGATGCACCTCTCCTCTCCCCAGGGGCCCCTGAGCACAGAGTCGTTGTAATAAAGCTTCCTGTCCGCCCCGATAACGACCGTCATCAGTCTCACTCGTGTGGAGAGAACACTCCTCTCTACACACCAGCTCATCAGCGGGACGTGATTAAAGTACGTCGCTCTGGAACCAATCGAGTTGCGCGGTGCGGCGCTGAACAGTGAAGGCCGGCTCCTCCGCGGACACCTCGCCGTGTGAGGAGACCGTGAGGAGGTTCCTCTGACGACCGCCAGTCTTAACGAGGACAGGAGGCAGTAACCGAGTTTCACTGTCGCTCCGTTAATTAAAAGGACCAAAGTTCCCCAGTGAGGCCGGGAGACGGGTGGAAACTTTATTTAAATATATATATATACACTCTTGTGACAATTCAATGCATTGAGTCATGAACCATACGGTGAACAATGCATCCCAAAAGTTTATTATTTGAGTTAAATATTTCAACACAAAACAAAAAACCAAACGTGCTTTATTTCTGTAGTTTATCAAAAACAAACAACATTGCGAGACTACGGTCAACATCTTCTTAATTATTCACCGAAGCACAGTACAGGAAATAAGCTTTCGTTTAGCGGCGCTACGACTTTTCACCTTTAGTAGCAAAATACAAAAATAATCCTCGATATTTTAGACACGAATGTTGAACCGTGTTTCTTGTTGACCTCGCTTCCCGTTTCTAACTGATCTTTCTCCAGGAGAGTGTCAACCATCTTGGGCAAGAAGACATCCAAGAAATGGAAGAAGTCGTGGAAGTGCTCCCTCCCCTGGCCGCGGCGGGCGGACCCGGACCACGGCCTTGGTGCCGACCAGCCGGGCCTGGACCCCGAACACCAGCGGCGCCTTCAGCGGCGGCTCCGTCCTCGCCATGCGCTCCGTCACCAGGACCTCCAGCTCCACGCTGCTGCCCTCCGGCCGGGAGTCCGCCTCCGCCGTCGCCTTCGCCATCTCCCTCCTCACCTTGCGGCGGCCCGCCCACACCGCGTGGCTCTGGCTCCACGTCCAGCAGGGGCCGCTGCCGCCGGCCTTGGGCCCGCCGCCCAGCCTGGGCTTCTTCTCCCGCGGGGACGGCGAGGCGTCGCTGCCCTCCGAGGAGGACAGGGGCCTCTTGGCCGCGGGACCCCGAGGGCTGCCCGGCGGCCCCGCCACGCCGCTGTCCGCCGACGTGTTGAGCTCCTCCGAGTTCGCCGTCGTCTCCATGGAGTCGCACGACACGGGCGTGGCGGTGGCGGGGCCCGCGCCGTCGTCGTCGTCATCGCCCCCCCACGGCCCAGACTCTGACGTCGAGGAGCCGGGGCTGCACTTCAGAACGTTCTGGAACACCTGGACCACCGCCGCGCAGACCCTCTGGAACCAGAGCAGCCGGAAGCCCTGGTCTCCGGCCCGCTGCAGCTGGTCACGCATCCCCTCGGGGAGCGCCGCTAGCTTGAAGGGGATGCTGATGCTCATCTCCCTGCTGTCCGCCGCCGAGCCGCCGCGGTTCTTGCGGCCGTCGTCGTCGCCGCGCGGCGCGAAGAGACGCGCCAGCCCCCACTCCTTGCCCTTGGTGGACTTGCGGAGGTACTGGAAGCTGCGGCAGTACTTCTCCGCGTCCTGACACTCCTTCTGGAAGTTGCGCTGGCTGCGGTCGCTCAGGTTCCCCGCCACGTTGTGGGAGAGCTCGAAGGGGTCCAGGAGGTTGAGGGGCCCCAGCTTGGGCGCCTGGCGGTGGGGCTGGCGGGGTTGCTGCTCCTCCTCCATGGGCTCCTCCTCCTGAGCCTCCTTCCTGGCCTGGCTGAGGAAGGAGGTGACTGGGAGAGCGCGGCCGTCCCTGAGGGAGATCACGTTGCCGGCAAAGTCGAACGTGGCGTAGAAGGAGAAGAAGGCAGCCAGCAGCACACCTGTAGACACGCCCCCACAAGGACAAGCCGACCGTGTTAATAGATGAACAGAAAGGCTGAGCCCAAATGCACAGCCGCCATCGACGATAAAGACCCCGATAGTTCAATCGTTGGCGATCTGAGACCAACAACAGATTTAGACTGGAGCTTCATTCTGTTTCCTTGGTTACACTTAAAACCGCGTTGCTCCACACGTTGGCCGTCAATACGTCACTATGTCGCACTCGTAGCATATTCATAAATAAATATTTCTGTTCTCACACCAAGAACACCATTGCCGGTCATCGCTACCCGGCCAGGTAGTGAGTTTTCTTCCTTTAGTTTTGCTTCCGTCGGGACTCGAACCCGCGCACTTACTGAGGTCCTGGTCATTCTCGTTGGGGGGGACGGCGATGGGCTGGCTGGGGAAGGTACAGTCCCAACCCTCGATCACACACTGCTCCTCCTCACCTGCCGGGAGAACAGGTGGTAACACAGTAGGACTGATCAGAGGTTCTGTTGTAACACAGTAGGACTGATCAGAGGTTCTGCTGTAACACAGTAGGACTGATCAGAGGTTCTGCTGTAACACAGTAGGACTGATCAGAGGTTCTGCTGTAACACAGTAGGACTGATCAGAGGTTCTGTTGTAACACAGTAGGACTGATCAGAGGTTCTGCTGTAACACAGTAGGACCGATCAGAGGTTCTGCTGTAACACAGTAGGACTGATCAGAGGTTCTGCTGTAACACAGTAGGACCGATCAGAGGTTCTGCTGTAACACAGTAGGACCGATCAGAGGTTCTGCTGTAACACAGTAGGACCGATCAGAGGTTCTGTTGTAACACAGTAGGACCGATCAGAGGTTCTGTTGTAACACAGTAGGACCGATCAGAGGTTCTGCTGTAACACAGTAGGACCGATCAGAGGTTCTGCTGTAACACAGTAGGACCGATCAGAGGTTCTGCTGTAACACAGTAGGACCGATCAGAGGTTCTGCTGTAACACAGTAGGACCGATCAGAGGTTCTGTTGTAACACAGTAGGACCGATCAGAGGTTCTGCTGTAACACAGTAGGACCGATCAGAGGTTCTGTTGTAACACAGTAGGACCGATCAGAGGTTCTGCTGTAACACAGTAGGACCGATCAGAGGTTCTGTTGTAACACAGTAGGACCGATCAGAGGTTCTGCTGTAACACAGTAGGACCGATCAGAGGTTCTGTTGTAACACAGTAGGACCGATCAGAGGTTCTGCTGTAACACAGTAGGACCGATCAGAGGTTCTGTTGTAACACAGTAGGACCGATCAGAGGTTCTGTTGTAACACAGTAGGACCGATCAGAGGTTCTGCTGTAACACAGTAGGACCGATCAGAGGTTCTGTTGTAACACAGTAGGACCGATCAGAGGTTCTGCTGTAACACAGTAGGACCGATCAGAGGTTCTGCTGTAACACAGTAGGACCGATCAGAGGTTCTGTTGTAACACAGTAGGACCGATCAGAGGTTCTGTTGTAACACAGTAGGACCGATCAGAGGTTCTGCTGTAACACAGTAGGACCGATCAGAGGTTCTGTTGTAACACAGTAGGACCGATCAGAGGTTCTGTTGTAACACAGTAGGACTGATCAGAGGTTCTGTTGTAACACAGTAGGACTGATCAGAGGTTCTGCTGTAACACAGTAGGACTGATCAGAGGTTCTGCTGTAACACAGTAGGACTGATCAGAGGTTCTGTTGTAACACAGTAGGACTGCTGGATCAGAGGTTCTGCTGTAACACAGTAGGACTGATCAGAGGTTCTGCTGTAACACAGTAGGACTGATCAGAGGTTCTGCTGTAACACAGTAGGACTGATCAGAGGTTCTGCTGTAACACAGTAGGACTGATCAGAGGTTCTGTTGTAACACAGTAGGACTGATCAGAGGTTCTGTTGTAACACAGTAGGACTGATCAGAGGTTCTGTTGTAACACAGTAGGACTGATCAGAGGTTCTGTTGTAACACAGTAGGACTGATCAGAGGTTCTGCTGTAACACAGTAGGACTGCTGGGTTCTTGTAGCCCAGACGAGGGTGAGGTGAGGTGAGATGTGATGTGCGTAACCACGGTGATGCGACGGACTTACAGGCCATGTCTCTGAGCTGGTCCACGGTGGGAAGGACCGGGGGGTCGGTATTTTGCAGAAAGAAGATCACCAGCAGCGTCAGGGCGTAGTTGTTGAGCAGCGGACCGGCGCCGCCTACGTTTCCTGTCCCGTCAAAAGAAGAGTCACGAGTCGGGGCAAATAAAATGCACTGAATTAGAACCATTAGAAGCAACACTTTCACAGTTTATTACAATTGTAGTGAGAGTGTGTGTGTGTGTGTGTGTGTGTGTGTGTGTGTGTGTGTGTGTGTGTGTTGTTCGTCTCTGCAGAATACAATCAAGCTTGAGGTACGAGGATGCAATTTCAGTGTCTCTTTAATTTGGCCATAAAGTTCCCGGACGATCAATTTAACCCAGCGAGGAGCTTCTACTGCCACCCGGTGGGCAAACACCGCCGGTGACACTTGGGGCCACGTGCCGGTGGGGGGTGGGTGGAGTCGGGGGCGGGGCCTTTACCTGCCACCCGCTTCTGCTTGGCCCAGTAGCGCACGGTGTAGACCAGCGGTCTCAGCCGAGCGTCCAGCCCTGAGCACAGCTGCAGGAATCGAGTGTTCCTCACCGCCAGCCTGGGCACCGCCGGGGGGAGACGGGATGGGGGGTGGAAAGGAAAGGGACTTTAGTTTAGTTTAGAATATAAAATAACCCGAACATCAGCTGCCCACTGATTTCAACACTCCATCCATCCATTCTCCTCCTCCTCCTCCTCTTATCCGGGGTCGGGTCGCGGTGGCAGCCGGCTAAGCAGGGCCCCCCAGGCTTCCTTCTCCACCAGCCACACTCTCTAGTTCCTCCTGGGGGATCCCGAGGCGTTCCCAGGCCAGACGAGATATATAATCTCTCCAGCGGGTTCTGGGTCTGCCCCGGGGTCTCCTCCCAGTTGGACGTGCCCGGAAAACCTCCAAAGGGGGGCATCCTAATCAGATGCCCGAACCACCTCAGCTGACTCCTTTCGATGCGGAGGAGCAGCGGCTCTACTCCGAGCTCCCTCCGGATGTCTGAGGTCTTGTTCACAAGTGAGGGCAAAATGGAGCGGGAGATGGACAGACGGATCGGTGCGGCGTCTGCAGTAACGCGGGCGCCGTACCGGTCCGTCGTGGTGAAGATCTACAGGTCCAGCTACGTTCCAACCCTCACCTATGGTCACGAGCTTTGGCTAGCGACCGAAAGAATGAGATCGCGGACACTACCTTGATTAAAAAAAGCTGTAACTTGTGAAGAGCCAAAAGTACATTCTGGGAGTGATTTAGTGCAGCCCAGAGGACCGCAGGATGGCTCATCGTGAAGACCCCCGGGTGGTCCTCACCTGTTGTTGATGCTGACGTCGCCCTGCAGGTCCAGCTTGTGGTAGTGGAACTTGACGACAGGCAGCCGGGCGCTGGTCACCGCCTGCACCTTGTTCACGCCCGGCACGCACTTCCGCAAGATGGCCGCCACCAGCTCCAGCAGCTCGGCGGGCGACGCCGTGGACAGGTCGACGTCCGACAGGATGGAGTCCTCGGAGCGGCCGTCGTCCGAGGAGGCCTCCGCCGCCTGGAGGAGGGAGGGAGGGAGAGAGAGAGAGAGAGAAAGGAAGGATGAAGGAGAGAGAGAGACAGAAACAGAGAGAGACAGACAGACAGACAGACAAAGAGACAGACAGACAGAGAGACAGAGAGAAACAAAGAAAGACATTGAGACAGAGAGAGAGACAGATTGAGAGAGAGAGAGAAAGAGAGCGAGAGGTGACCAGTTGAAGTCGGGTTCATCCACCAAATGACAGACTTCCTGACAGATCCAAAGGTTTCCCCCGAACGCACCGGTTCTGCGGAGGCCTTGGCACGGGCCTGGAACGTCTTGGTGTTTTCCAGGTCCAGGAACAGGTCCAGGTCACAGGAGTGGATCCCAAATGTGTTCACAGACGAGCCGAACGGCAGGATCTGGCTGTCTGGAAAACACCAAGACAAAGACACAGTTGCTTAGCTCAAGGCAGAAACATAACAGTAAATAGAATAGGAACCACAACTAGCAATATAAATCACAAAATACAGCATTATATATTAATTTACAGGACAAAATTACGCATCTAACCACAACAGACGGGTAATAAAAGATGTCTTTATCTAAAGATATACATGGAACTGAAAGTAAGTGACTCTACAAGTGTGTCTTATAGGGTTAGGGTCAGGTATACTGTTCAGGGGATGACCACTGGGGGGAGGGCTGAAGACGGTGAACTAAACCAAGTGTGGTTTCATTATCTTCAATAAAAACCAGGCAACCCGTTGCGGCTCTCGTCTTCTGAGACGTCCAGAACAACGAGGAATTCACCGGGGAAGAACTCCCACGGTGACTCCTGGATGAGCTGAACCAGCAGCTCTCTGGCCTTCTTTGTTCTCCGTCAGCTGGAGTCGCTCCAGCACACACTGCATCTGCGCACTCACCTGGGGGAACAACACATCTGGATTATAGATCTGGGATCTAGAATTCCCCACGATATGGACGCCTAACAGTCTCATCTAACGAAAGATGTTCTGATACACTTTCTATATACGGTTTCTGCAGGAGGAGCCCGGACGCTTACGGTCTCGGCCTGGTCCAGCGTCGGCTTGAGCCTCTCCAGGACCTCCTGCAGGTTCTTGAAGTCGGTCTTCTTCTTGTTGAAGAGCATGAATCCCTTCTTCTCGCGAGGCTTCACGCGGAGCCGCTCGCCGCCCAGCTGGTGCGCCGGCCGGGACAGCGCCCCCAAGCTGGCTGTCGATCTCGCAGAACTGCACGATGGCGTACAAGCCCTGGAACAGCAAAACGCATGTTATATATTATTATTATTATATTATTATTACTACTACGACCTGCACCTGGCAATGACATGCCGCTTTTATCGTCGTTTATTGTCATAAATCACTTTTGGCCCATAATAAATGGCAATACAAAATTTTTTAAATTGAAATTGAATCGCCAATCTGTCTGTATGATGATATTGTCATTAAAAGCTAGATAAATCCATTTAAAACAGTGGTTCTGCAGAAGTAGCAAGTGGTATCCCACATTGGCCACCAGTAGTTCCAGTACAGTTCACACCAAACCTTGTCCTTGTCGATGATGACGTCGGCCACCTCTCCGAACTGCTGGAAGTATTCGGTGAGTTGGGTCTGAGACGTGTCCTTGTGGAAGCCGCTGACGAACACGCTGCGCTCCTCCTGGGCCTTGCGGGTCGCCCGCACGGCGCTCAGGGTCGTGTGCTTGCGCCCTTTCACATGCTCATCCAAACTCGCTTCTGTTTAGAAGAGAATCACGAAGAAACTGATTCACTGAGAATCACTGATTTACTAGCGACGGGGCGGCCGGCAGGAGCTCAGGAGGGATAAGAGCGGTTGTCTGGCAACAGGAAGGTTGCTGATCCCCTCAAGTTTACATTTACATTTAGGGCATTTGGCAGACGCTTTTATCCAAAGCGACTTACAAAGACTACATTTGTTGAAGGAGAGGCAGCAATATATCACTGTGGTACCTGAAGATAAGAATAGAGCAGGTTTAGAGCATTCATATTTACGAGACGAATAGAACGAGTTTCATAATTGCTAAGTTGCCTGCATAAGTAGCTGGGCAGGCGTGTGATTCTAAGCATGATACAACATCTGAGAATGAACAACAATGCTAAGTGTCGTTAATAAGTGTTAAGACATATAAACACACAGGTTAGTGCTGGGGGGGGTTAACTGTAACACTGTTGAGAATCCTAAATAGGTGATTTATATTTTCTTCTGTTTATTATTTATCATTATTTAATCTACTTTAAAAAGTTTTTTGTTTTTTTTACCAAACTGTAGGCCTACCAGGTACCAGTTTTTAGGTAAGATATATTAAAGGTACTATATATTAAAGGTACAATATATTAAAGGTACTGTATGGTACAATATATTAAAGGTACTATATATTAAAGGTACTATATGGTACTATATATTAAAGGTACTATATGGTACTATATATTAAAGGTACTATATGGTACTATATATTAAAGGTACTATATATTAAAGGTACTATATGGTACTATATATTAAAGGTACTATATGGTACTATATATTAAAGGTACTATATGGTACTATATATTAAAGGTACTATATATTAAAGGTACTATATGGTACTATATATTAAAGGTACTATATGGTACTATATATTAAAGGTACTATATGGTACTATATATTAAAGGTACTATATGGTAAAGGTACTATATATATATTTTAAATTTCCCGCGCTTTCATGTCGCTTTGTTTCTTTTTCCCGCGGAATCCGACGGGACCCCTAGACGAGTCATGTGACATAGTGCACCTTTAAGGAGACTTACTGTTGGGCATGTTGGAGTTACAGAGCCGACAGTGGAACCCTCTGGGCGTCGCGATGACGTCACCCTCCCGCTCCACCTCCATCGCGGCCACTTCACTCATCTTATGAGCGTTAGAAGTTCATCAGTTCGTGTTATTTTTTGTCGATATCTTTAGTTTATATTCACGTTTCTTAGCGACCGCGTTCCTCTCGCACGTTCTTCCTGCGTTGCCCGCGGTCCCTCCGCCAAACGGGTCCGTGCTGCGCATTTCCCCCCGCGTATATGGTTCCGCCTTTAAGAGCGTCGTATAGGATTTAACTGGAACTGTGTTACTCAACTATTTATATTATTTCTTATAGTTTTCAGATTTAAGTTTCTCCGCACTGTAAGGTAAATAACTTGTTTTATTTCTCCATTTAGGGTTTTGGCACATACTCCCAAGTGGAAATGACTTAATTTGTGGACCCAGACTCATGTGTACATACTGGGAGACATCACTAGTATGTACTAGCTGCTTATGTGCACTTCAACTGAACTTAGAACAACGTTGAGCAGTTTAATTTTCAGATTTAAGTCTGTCCATACTGTAAGTTAAATCAACTATTTGTAATTGTATTTCTCCATTTTGTAGGTTTTGGCACATGCTCCCCTTGCCCAAAAGTGGACCAGAAGTCACAAATAACAGCAGACAAAGTACACCAAATTCTCAATTTATTTATATATATAAAAAAAAGAAGCAATGTACATCACTGACCTGAAGTGAGTAAGACCATAATCAGTCAGCAAGTTACCAGTGCACCATTAAAAAAAAACCCCAATAGAAAAAGTACTTCTAAAACTATATGCCTATAAAACTTTGGTGGCTTTCCTGGTCCTCTTGGCGGGCAGCGAGACGTCTGAGAGAAGGTCCTCTTCAGCTTTGCTCGGGCCCCTGGACACTTTTATTTTGGCCACGGCCTTGGGAGCGACCGCCTCGGGGGCCGGGGCCACGGCGGCTCTCCTGCCTCGAGTGGCCTTCAGCACGGGCGTCTGGAGGGGAGGAATCTCACGAG
>PIJE02006231.1:0-15809 GCA_002895965.2 Coryphaenoides rupestris
TGTGTGTGTGTGTGTGTGTGTGTGTGTGGAGGCGTTGGACACACACCACACCACACACACACACACACGTTGTTGGTGATGTCAGATGAAAAGCCACGGGAGCTGGACGTACAGCATGTCATCCATTTTTGTTTTGCTCACCTTTTTTGTGACGCAGAAAACGGGTTACAAATGAACATAAGAACTACTGTAATTACAAGCAATCAGAAGAAACGTATTAATTATTTTGCCAATTTGGTTTTTGTTTCTTTACTTTCCAAGTTGTTGTTCAATCGTGTTTTTCACTCCCTAGTAAAAAGTGATGACGTGTATATTTGACTTATTTCCTATTTTTGTTGCAGGTAGTTTACTTTGGTGCTAAATTCGTATGTTTTTTGGGAAGTGTGTGCAGTCGGGAGGTCAAAGTGTGAAACGAAAAAACATTTCTGTATAATTTTACATCAGATAAAACAGTTTATTGAACATGTTGTACACTTAAAAGCAGCGCTATGGAGATTACATTTCAATACTCGTTTGCTGTACAGAAACACAACTCGACGTGCTTCTGCCCGCAAGCACAGACGACTGTAAAGTGCCTCAACTCGGATTGTACAAAACACTGAAGAACTCCCTTAAAAGTCCAACCTGAGTTATTTTTTTGGCAACCTTAAAATGCATACGTTGGGTGTCCAAGTCACGATACATTTGTGTGAGTAAAAATCGGGGGAAAAAAAACAATGAACTCGATTATGAACTCAATATTTTTGTTGTTTTCTGCAGGTTCAAATGTTTGTGCTAGTGTAGATTTTTTTGGTGTCAATAAATCCAGTATTGAAGAAAATGGTCGATGGTTTTTGCGCTGTAGTCCTAATAACATTAGAAGCAGTTAAAACGTACTCTCAACCCACCCCCAATAATGGTATATGGTAATACAAATAAAGGTTAAGGAAGGGGCTTTTTATTCAGAAGTTTGTGTCACACTATGTCTCATCACCACCACCACATTTCCCCTGGGAAATACCTTGTAGGAAGGAAATAAATATATAATATACAGTATATAATACTGTACTATTACTGAAGCGTCATTTGAGTTTTTCATAATGTCCTTGAAGAATTAAACCCAAACATTCACGCCTCAAATAAAGTTTCATTTTCCTCTTCAACTGAATTCGCCTCTTCAGTTTGTGGGTCCCGTCCGTGTGGTTATACTGGGCAAAGGTCAAAAGTACAAGTGTAAATGGTCTTCCCCGAAGCAGATAATGGGCCTACGCTTATTTTCATAAGAGTAAAGGTCGGGAATCCATGTGTGAGTCTAGCTCATGTGGTGTTCCGGTTTCAAGCGTTGTCTGAGAAGTGGATACTAGAGTGTGGTTGAGTCGGCCCGAGAGGTGTTACGTTGACCGCTGTCTTGGTTGAGACTGAGCTACAAGGGGCGGGATATAGAAGGACCCTCCAGGAGGCGGGGCTTACCACTCCCTCTGTGCTCCTCCAAAGTCTGGAGGAGGTTATTTATAGAACGGCGGTACAGAGGTGCAGCACAGCAAGCTATCACAATATAATTGAGTTTTTCATAATATAGACAACTTTGCTGTGTTCACCTAATAAAGCAAAAATGTATAAATAATAATAATAATAACCAGCGGCATCCCATGATGCTCTACCTCTTCAATCAGCTGTCAGGTCGCGGTGAAGAGGCAAAAAGGGAAAGGACCCAAGTGCTGGCAGCAAAGTTAACTTAAAATATTCTTTAATAAAAGTAAACTAAATAATACCGAATATGAAATGAGGCACAGCAAAACTCGACTCTTCAAATCTTCACTTGCTGGTGACATGAACACGGACAGACTGACCACCCCATTTAGAGACAACAACCCGGAAAAAAAAATAACCCACAAGACCGGCGCAGGTATAAAGTGGGAGACTAACGAGGGAGGTGAAAACAGCTGAGACAAAATGGCCGGCAGACAAAACAGGGAGTAAACTAACCAAAAGCAGACTATACAGTACAAACAGGAAACAATGAACAGATCGAAAGCGGAACATCCAAATGGGCAGAAGCGACTAGAACACGACTAGTGTCCATGTGCAGAAGAGAATGCACGAACAGTGGTGAAAATGCTAGCTAAAGAAATTATTCGGTGAGATGGAAGACCAAAAGAGATTATGGACAGACTTTGCTACATGCCTTCCCATCTAAAATCAGAATAACTCCAAATGTTACAAGCAAAGTATCTAAATTTTCGAAGTATTAATGCAAAGACCATTTCCAACTCCTTAGGTGCGGGGTGGGGTTTGTTTTGTGTGATTTTACCGAAGCACTTGTTAAGAAATTGAATGGCATCTATGGCGATGTGTCTTCTTCTCCCTCTCTTCCCTTTCTCTGCAGGACAGCCGACTCACCCATTTCTACCTGGCGACCTGGTCCTCATCAAAATACTCAACCCAAGGAAAGTTGGGGACGCCCGATATGGCCAACCAGCGGAGATCACTTATGGAAACCAGGACTGTGGTCCCAACCGATGACCAACCACAATGAATCTACACCAGCCGCCGAGAACAAAGGACCAACAGACAGGCCCCCACCATGGGGAAAACCCAGGAGCAGATGCTCCCCTCATCGTGGAAATGACCCAGGAGGTGACTCCGGAGAAAGAAGAAGATGACCCGGCACACGAGATCACAGCATCAACTGCGCTCCGAAGGGTGTCAATAAGATGAAAGAAAAGATGCCCATTTGAAATCCGTTGAAACTGACTATCCTGATTCCTGAATTAGATGTTCCCCGCCATTGTGAACAGGAACTGTCGAACCACATTAGAGATGTGCCTTCTACTAGGTGCATGGATGGGTTGTTATTGGTATCCAATGGGCCCCCCTGTACACCACCAGGTACAATCGCTCTGTCATGGCTCATTCCCATAATAGCACTGGTCATATTGTGTTTCATGGTATTTTGTATAGGACTGATGTGTTTGAGGGTTTGTTTGAAGAAAACAATGTCTACACGGTCAGTTAATGAAGTGCGTGTTATGCATCCCCCTTCCTCATATCACGAGATACCAGACCCTAGTAGACCATATCTCCCGGATTCGAATGATTGGGCCTATAATCCAGATAATGGTGAGGCCTACCAGTTACAAGTTATAATCTCTATGGCACCGCAGAACTAGGATGAATACAAACCAAAATGCCTATCGGGGACGCCTTCTGTGGCCCTCATGACTTCAACCTATCAATAAAAAAAAAAAAACTGTACTCAAAAGCGACAAATATGGTGTTGATGAACCCACATGGATCCACCACAGAACACAGAACACAGAACACACAATGTACTTCGACAATCACGTACATCCAGGAACTTCACGTTCTTTGTAGATTATAGATTAGATTTCTTGAATGTTTTTTTGGGTCATGTTGTACACTCCTTTGATCACCCGCAGAAGTTACCAGATTTTATCCGAACATTTGTGTGATTTGCTTACAAGCGACATTTTGTACTGTTTGTGTTAAACACTGCTCACTGACAACCCCCTTGTCCCAAACGAGGAGGGGACCACAACTCCTGTTCTCCATTATTCTGTTAGAATAAAAGAGGCCAATTGTTGGGAGTTGTGGATGTATTAATCTTGTGGGCCAGTAACTTTCCACTCTGCCGTTTGGCCTACGTGACTAGTTAGCCGTTTGGCCTACGTGACTAGTTAGCCGTTTGGCCTACGTGACTAGTTAGCTGTTTGGCCTACGTGACTAGTTAGCTGTTTGGCCTACGTGACTAGTTAGCTGTTTGGCCTACGTGACTAGTTAGCTGTTTGGCCTCTGTGAATAGTTAGCCGTTTGGCCTACGTGACTAGTTAGCCGTTTGGCCTACGTGACTAGTTAGCCGTTTGGCCTACGTGACTAGTTAGCCGTTTGGCCTACGTGACTAGTTAGCTGTTTGGCCTACGTGACTAGTTAGCTTCACTCTTATCTGTTGGCCCTGGGAGGCCTCTGAGACGCACTCGCTGGTGTTGTTGTCGTCGAACGTGGGAACGTGTTTCCTCTTTTGTCTGGACTGTCTGTCTGGAAGGTGGGACGGGAGCGTCTCAACGTGAGACCTTGCTGTCCCTGCTTCTCCGGATTGGCTGTCTGGGGGGTGGGGACGGAAGGGTCTCCATGTAAGGCCTTGTTGTCCCTGCTCCCTGAATGGCCGTCTGAGAGGCGTCTCCACGTCTGCTTCCCAAGATGATTTGTTGTCTATATGTAAATGTTCCTCTGATTTTCCCATGCAAAATGTATACTGTATATGCTCTATGTATCTGAATAAACTTTGAATCATTCCGGGTGATGCTGCCTTGTGTCACATTGATTCCCGAGCTCGCTGCTTTGCTACAGACAATCCAGAACCTGAACCTGAACCAGAACCCAAACTCCAGCCACAGTAGATGACCACTCGAAGCTGCGCATAACAGCGAGTTAAGACGATGTTTACTTTTCTTACTTTTCTTACTGGCGTTGGCTTGGCCATACTCCTGGTAGTGAAGGGTGTAGCCCAGCAGGAAGCCCCTGGCTGCCTCCTGGGGGACGGGCGTCCACCTGAGCACCGCCGAGGTCTTGGTTACATTGGTGCTGGTGATGTTGGTCGGGGCGCTGACAGGTGCTTCGGGAACCAAAGTGGAGTTAATTGAATAATAACTCTAAGGCAATTTCACGTCATCTGACAGAATAAATGACTGAGATCTGGATGCAGGCAGGCAACATGGAGGAGAGGTCAACATTACTACCCACATTGAAACTATTCAATGGTTGAAAATGGTTGAATTGGGGTGTCCAACTTGCAGCCCGGGGGCCAGATCCGGCCCGGGAAGCCGAAGCACAAGTTGTCAGACTTATCGCCAGTGTCAAGTGAGGGACCAATATTTGTCGTGTGTTAGCATTAGTTTTCCAAGCACTTAAACTTACCTCCTTGTCTATAGTAGGCCTGCAGGCTTCCGTAGGTCCTTTCGCTTTTGTTGACGCGCTTCATGTTGCAGGTGTCCCGGTCGGGTCTGGTGTGCAGCGTGATGTCGTACCTCCGATAAGGCTCCAGTGGCTCTAGATATTTAAACGACCACACGGACGGGTCAATAGCGGAAGTGCCATTCATAGTGCATTACCAACATCTAAGAACATACAACGTGCTAAACAATGCCAAGTACTGTTAATAATGGCTAGGAGAGGTTTTTTGTTTTTTTTACAAACTTGTTAAATTGATCCGTCTGTGGTTCTTCTTTTTTTCAAAAAACATAAAATATTGGGTTTTGCAACCAGGGGCGGTCAGTTCGACGGAGTAGCAGACGCATCTCTGAGCCAGAGTGTCTGTTCTCCAGGACACGGTCAGCGAGGTGTTGCTGTGGAGCGATACGTTCATCGCCCCCCCGCCGCCGCGGTCTGAGGCCCGGGGAAGAGAAAACACAGACATTATTTAGTCGCATTCAAATGAGATCGAATACAGTCAGGTAAAATAATAGCATGGGCTTTATTGTCATTATGCTCGGTGCAATCATATTCTGAATGGCTTCTCTCAACATAGTTAGAGTAAGATGAGACCAAATAGATAAGTAGAAGTAATATCCAAACAAAAATTCAGGCTTGTGCGAGTACAATTTTAAAGGTGTGGGTGTGTGTGTGTGTGTGTGTGTAAGGAGCAGTTTGGCATCTTCGTCAAGGTTGTCTACAGGTAAGCTGTGGACATCGGGAATCAAACCCAGCATGTCATCAATGTATTCATACAACACAGGTCACAAGCCATACGTCCACGGTCCTACCGGTGTGTTTGCGTGCTGGTATGTCCCGGCTCACTGCAGGGGATCTACTGGCCGCGTTGAAGGCGAAGATTTGAAATTGGTAGGCGGAGTACGACACAATCAGCCTCAATTCCGGTTGCCTGGTGGTGAACGAATCCCTGGGCCGCTCACCAGACGCTTTCCCGATATTCACCTGGTAACCTTTAATCGGTTCTGTGGAGGGAAGCTGGCAAACACATGTACACTTCATTAAGTCAAGTACATTTTATTTATATAGCCCTTAATCACAGTTAGAGTCTCAAAAGGCTTCTAAAACCTTATTAATGCCCTGTTATACCACCAGGCGTGAGCGTGATTAGCCATTACAAGCCTAATCACGGCCGAGTGTCCACCTAGATTTACAGTATGTTGACTAATTCGGACTACCGGCCTACCCAGTGGACCGTACCAACTGGTGAACTGATCTCGTCAGCATACGTCTCGGTGAACACTCTCACCAACACATGTGATGTCACTTTGTCACAATGACGGCTTGTAGTGGCTAATCTCGCTCACGTCTGGCGCTATACGAGGGCCCCTTTAATAGTGATTACCTTCCAAGTTATACGGAGAAGACGGCTGCCATTTCTTCCCGCAATATCGGTGTCTTCTACGTTAAGAATCTCAGGCTGGACGGTTAATTCTGAAAGAGAAAACCATTTTTTCTATCGCTTAAAATATTATCGCTTATAATATTCTTTGTGAATACTATGCACTACGCAGCTTTTGTTGCTGCTTCCATTATGGGAGGGCACGGCTTGTAGTAGTAGTAGTAGTAGTAGTAGGACCTAGTAGTATTAGCAGTAGTAGTAGGACTTAGTAGCAGTAGTAGCAGTAGGACCTAGTAGTAGTAATAGTAGTAGTAATAGTAGAACCTAGTAGTAGTAGGACCTAGTAGTATTAGCAGTAGTAGTAGGACTTAGTAGTAGTAGTAGTAGTAGTAGGACCTAGTAGTAGTAATAGTAGTAGGACCTAGTAGTAGTAATAGTAGTAGGACCTAGTAGTAGTAGTAGTAGGACCTAGTAGGACCATGTTACGGTATTACTACTAGAACAATCATTACCTGTGTCTCGTGGCACCAGACAGACTGTCAGATGGGCTCACCTGGTGGGAGGGTGTGGGTGGGACCCCAGGGACACACAGGGCAGGGGTGGGTCAGGTTGCACCGTACCTGCACCTGGTAGGACAGGGAAGGGTCCAGGCCCTCCACCGTGGTCCGCTGGTGGGCTGTGGGCTGTGCTGGTGACTGGCAAGCGAGGCGGGAGACAAGGTGAGTGGAGGCCATGTGGGGGTCATGGGATCCAGAGTCAGCAACTGCCAACTTCCATTGTTACCTTTTTTGGGTTGTGTTGTGTGATAGTGCAGTTGAATCTTTTCTTTGTCTATTTCAATTTTTTGTCTAGTTCTGTTGCACATTCCGCTGGGCATCGCCACTTTTTCATTTCACTGCCTATCCTGTATGTGTATGTGACGAATAAACTTCTGCTAAATGACTAAATTGTTTAATAGTGAATAATAATACGAATAATAATGTGCATTTTATGTACCAATACGTGACGCCTACCTCGGTCCATAGCACGCTGTTCCGTGCTTTATATCTCAGAGCGTATCTTCCAGTCTTTTTCACGTCCTCTTGCCTCCATGTCAAATTCACTGTAAGTCGCCCCAAACCACGAAGGAAGCTCACATTCATCGGTGGACCGCAGCGAACTACAATCGTCAACACAGACGAAGATGTTAAGATGTTATGGAACCGAAACTAATGGTGTGGTGCACATGCAAAATAAATGACTAATAAACGATTTTGCACAATGTTTTTGGCGGGAACTTACTTAAGTTTTGCGGATGACCTTTAAACGACGCTTTTGGGCATGTGCTTGAGTTGCTCTTGTCAAAAACGTGAACCGTCATGTTGTAATATTCAGATTTGATCTTTAGCGGCAGGGGCAGCGTTGCGGATATGTTTTGCTCGTTGCATCTGGCCCTATTTCTCCTGTAAGGGTTATAAAAAGATAAGCGGTTGCTTAAATGACAACTTAAATTACCCTTTTAACAGAGGGGTCGTCGTAGGTCAAACGCACATGGTTCGCTCATAATACTAATTACGGGTCTGCTACTTGTATGTACAAGGGCACATGGTCCAATGTGTGATACATTCACTAGTTTAAAGGGCACCTATTTCACCACCAGGTGAGACTACCAAGGTCGCCCAGTGGACTGTAGCAGCTAGGTAGCCTGATCTAACCAACATACAGCTGGGGTGGACACTCCCACTTGTGATGTCATAAGGGGGGACATTCTGAAACCGCTTGGAAGTGGCTAATCACACTCACACCTGGTGGTAAAATAGGAGCCTTTTAAGGGGAATATGAAGCCCACTGTGAATTAGCCATTGCAAAGCCGTTTCACAATTGGCATGCCGACTACCGTCTTAGTGGACATCACAAGTTGGGAAATGTCCACAGGCTAAGAACGTGTGATTACTGGATCAGTCAGTCCACTGGGTAGTCTGGTAGACTGATCCAGTAATACATATCTACGTGGACATTCCCAATTGTGTCACTAGAGGGTAGTCGCATAGCAATTGTGAAACGGCTCGCAATGACTAGTCACACTCACACCGGTGGCATCGTATGTCCCCTTTAAGACACCCCGTGGTTATCCCTTTAAGACACCCCGTGGTTACCCCTTTAAGACACCCCGTGGTTATCCCTTTAAGACACCCCGTGGTTATCCTACAACGACGCCTCTGTCAAACGGCTATGGGAGTGTTCCTGTATTTTTTTCTGTGTACTCACACATTTTGTTTGACGACGAGAGTGTACG
Organism: Coryphaenoides rupestris; assembly: GCA_002895965.2. Lineage (NCBI taxonomy): Eukaryota > Metazoa > Chordata > Actinopteri > Gadiformes > Macrouridae > Coryphaenoides > Coryphaenoides rupestris. Next base: position 8,604 of record PIJE02006231.1, read on the forward strand.
AGTTCCCCGATGAACCGTTGAGCGGCGTCCACGAGCAGTACCACGTCAGAGGTTTGCTGTTTTCACCGTAGCACTCGAAACGGAGTCCGTCTGAAACAGAGGCGACCAGACGGCATGCTGTGTAATGTTGTTCTTTTCCTTCGCCGCGTCATATAATAAGTGTACTTTCCGAGACCTAGAGCGTGTAATTAGCTGTGCTTTGTCGTGACCGACTCTACGGGGTCAAAATCGAATATCAAGCAAATGTCGAATATGTGGGAGAAATTAATAAATTACGGTCATTTACAGCGGCTCGCGCGTGCACGTCTTCAACGGCGGCTCGCGCGTGCACGTCTTCGTGCACACGCAAAGACGTGCCGCGCGTGCACATCGCATCGCACACCATGTCGGGTAAAAGAAAACGTAGCCTACTGCAGTGTATTTGATTTATAGCGACACAGTGCAATGCTGTCATTTAAAATCGCGTTTCAAACAGCTGTACTGTAACGTTAATGTACGGACTGTACAGTATTTTTCAGTTGACTTGCTGTAATAAAATCCAGTAAATAGCAAAGCTGTCCGTTTCATTACTTTATCCATGTATTCATGTATTATATATACAAATGTCAATTGGATGGTAATCTGCATAAAAAATAAAGAAAATTAGAAAATTTCGGTTATAGTAATCAACCGCTTATAGTGATCAATTTGACCCGGACACACGTGATCACTATAAGCGGATTACACTGTATATCAATAGGCTATACGTTACCCTGATCAGTCCTGCAGTGTTCATAACTGGAAGACGTATGCTTCGGTGAACATCCCCCTGAATTTGAAAGTGCATAGATGTTGTCAGAAGTCATGTCTAATTTCCTAACTGTTGATTCATTCAAGCAGTTCCACAACGCGAGATGTTGGCCTGCAGGTCATTTGATGAATTTCACTCAAAGTGGTACATTCTTGAATTGACACATGAAAAGACAAATGTAAAAATAGATCGAGATAGAGAGTCAATCGTTAAAGTAGCTTACCTTGAGTTTGTGGGAATTTAGATGACAATTGTGTGTTGTAAATAATGGCCATACCTTTTTTACACAACAAAACATGAAATTATTAGTAGGCTACAGGAAAAAGCTGTATGGGCCAAATAGACAAGTAAACATAGCTTTATGAATCACATGCCTGTGTGTGTGTGTGTGTGTGTGTGTGTGTGTGTGTGGATATCTATATATACAGTAAGAACGAATGGTTATGTGTGTATGTATGTATGTATCTACTGTATGCATCTATGTATCTATGGATCTATGTGTCTATGGATCTATGTGTCTATGCATCTATGTATGTATGCATCTATGTATCTATGTATACTGTACATACAGTAAGAATGAATGGTTATGTGTGTATGTATGTATCTACTGTGTGCATCTATGTATCTATGCATCTATGTATCTATGGATCTATGTATCTGTGCATCTATGTACTGTATCTATGTATACTATACATACAGTGAGAACTAATGGTGGTAAAATGACATGACTTCTCAATACAACTTTACAAATAACACAATACGAAACAATACAACATGTGTGCAGTATATGATCAATCAATCAATCAAAGCAACTTACCAAAGATAAAATGGAGCATCTGACGGTGTCGACCCATTGCTCCCTTATGTCGCTTTTTCATCAAAAGTCGACATCTCTGATCTCTATTGCCTTGTTAAAGAGGAAATGCACTGACTCAAAAAATGTAACGATAAGATCTTAAAGATCCTCAGATCAGATATTGTCATGACTCATGATTGACAGCGGCTCCAATGAAAGGCATAACCCCTGAAATAAGTCCAAAACATGTCATGCCTTTGTCTTGAAACATATAGAAACTCTTCAGTGTCAGCGTCTTTCAATGGCCCTCCTCTTCCTCTGCGATTATTGTAATCATTTTAAGGAACTTAAGTTACAGAAAATGGGCGAATCCAGTGCTAATATAACAGCATTTGCGTAAACGCGAACACGAAATGACGTTTTTCCTCTGCAACGCCCCATAGTAACCGGCCAGGTTGTAGGGGACCTCCCGAAACACAGGGGCCCCTTTATTATGGGGAACTAAAAAATAGCCCATATACTCTCTTTCTGTTTTAATTCCCCAGATAGTCTGTTCTGGTGAGGGGTGGCAGTCAACTGTGACATGACCACCATTAACACAGGAAGCCTTCACACTTGAGCGACTTAAAATACAAAAAAATTGTTTCACACATACAGTCCCCATTAAAGATGGATGGATTTAGGTTTGCCATTTATGTTGTCTGTCATTGTGTGACAATGACAAGTGATAACAGGAGGAGGATGGAGATAACGATTTTTTTTTTGAATCTTTTGCAAACATTTGCAAATCCACCTACTTCCCATCATATGTCCCTTTTGTCCTGTGGTTTTCCAACCAACAAAGTTATATAAAATAATCTATCTACATAAGTTATAGGTTAACTGCATCTCAACCACAAATGCAATGTGTCTAGTTAATTAATCTAGTGTCTTGATGTAATGGGTCGCGCCGTACGTGACTGAGACGTCGAGCCAATCGACCTCCACAACCCACCATTCTACTGGCTAATGTACAGTCTCTGGACAATAAGTTATGCGAGCTACAGGCTCGTATTCAATTCCACCGGGAAACAAAGGACAACTGCATCATCTGCCTTACGGAGACATGGATGTCGGAGGGGGTTACAGACTCAGCCATCGAGTCGACAGGATTTTCTGTCCACCGCGCGGACAGAACAAAGACTGTCTCTGGTAAAGATCGTAGAGGGGGGGGTCTGTCTCATGATAAACACATCTTGGTGCAACCAAAGTCATGTGCAGACCCTCAAGTCTTTCTGTTCCCCTCAACGTCAAGAAGACCAAGGAGCTGATCGTGGACTACAGGAAGCGGAGAGGAGAGCACGCCCCCATTTCCACAGACGGTGTTGCAGTAGAGAGGGTCAGCAGTTTTAAGTTCCTCAGCGTGCACATCTCCGAGGACCTCACGTGGACCACGCACACCACACACGTGGTGAAAAACAACGCCTGCATTTCCTCAGGCGACTGAGGAAATTCAACATGTGTCCCCGCATCCTCAGAACATTCTACTCCGTTAATTCGCGTTCTGATGGTGTGTGTGTGGGGGGGGGGGGTCCGTTAATTCGCAGTTCTGATGGGGGGGTGGGGGTCCGTTAATTCGCGGTTCTGATGGGGGGGGGGGGGGGGTCCGTTAATTCGCGGTTCTGATGGTGGGGGGGTGGGTCCATTAATTCGCGGTTCTGATGGGGGGGGGTGCTCCGTTAACCACCCCCGAATTAACTAGATAAGACTAAGAAATATGTTTTGGTGTGTGTGAGAGGAAGAGATGGGGAGATGTTCATGTGTGTATGATGTGGATCTTTACAGTAACACAGTAAAAAAAATTGCCTCTTCGTCTCTGACTGGTTGGCAACCCCTGGGTTAACTGCATCTCAACCACAAATGCAATGTGTCTCGTTAATCAATCTAGTGTCTTGATGTGATGGGTCAATCCTGTAAAGGGGATATACAGTATGATGCCACCTGGTGTGGGTGTGATTAGTCATTGCAAGCCATTTCACAATTGCCAGGTGACTACCGTTTAATGACATCACAAGTGGGAATGTCCACCGAGATGTATGATTACTAAATAGTAGGTACATTCCACTGGGTAGGCTGGTATACTGATCCAGTAATCATGGCAATTGTGAAATGGCTGAAATGGTGATTTTATCTGATTAAAAATGTTTGTGGTCTGTCTTTTTTTTATTTTATTTTTTTATTGGTTTTAATTTTTGTATTATTAGAAGATTATTATCTCATAATATACAGCCATGATCATTCTGTGTGTGTGTGTGTATGTGTGTGTGTGTGTGACGACGCTCTCTATCTCCGGGTTGTCCTGGCTGTCTTTGCAGGGAGCCAGTGGGTGGAGCTGAGAGGGTGGGTGATGTGGTGCACCTGTGCAACAACAACAACAACAACAACAACAACAACCTGTTCCAACCGCTGCGGTCAAGCAAGCGCCTCCTCTGCAGTCACACTGCGAGAACAGAGACTAAAACGGAGTTTCTTTCCGCAGGCCATTAGGACTGTGAACTCTGACCTCACTAGCCCCCTACTGCCCACTCCCATGCATATAACTTGATACTACATTTCTATATTGCCTATATTGCATTTCTAAAATGCTCCTTTTGCTGTAGAGACTGTAAATAGTGGGGATATTCTGATCCTTTCCCTTCAATTCAATTCTGTTGCACACTCCGCTGGCCAGCCACAGAGCCACGTGGTCGGGTCCTGACGGTCTGCTCTCCGTTGGCGCCCCATGCTGGTCGGTGATGCATCTGAGTGTGAATTAGGGGCTTGAGTCGATTATTTCTGGTTATAATGGTGACAATATGTTGTGCTGAAGTTGTAATGAAGTCCTGTGTCGATAAAAGTTATAAAATGGTAAAAATAAATCAATAAGATGTCTTAAACATTGTCCAACCAATTATATGGATTGAAGAAAACAGGGAATGCAAGGAAACTGTATTTATGAATGAATGACTATATTAGATGGTAAGGTAGCTGTGATTGTATTTATGGATTCATCCTCATGAGCCTGGACCCTATTTCACGTAGCAAGTTGTATTAAACATAGATAATACTAACTTTTCAGAGTTTAACTTTAATACACCAGTTTTGGACATCCTCTTCGGTCACTACCCAAAGCTCGTGACCATAGTGAGGGTTGGAACGTAGATGGGACCAGTAAATCGAAAGCTTCGCGTTCCGGCTCAGCTCCGCTCTTCACCACAACGGACCGGTATAGCGCCCGCATCACTGCAGATGCCTGCACCAATCCGTCTGTCCATCTCCCGCTCCATTTTGCCCTCACTCGTGAACAAGACCCCGAGATACTTGAACTCCTTCGCTTGAGGCAGCAACTCACTCCCAACCCGGAGGGAACACTCCACCGTTTTCCGGCAGAGAACCATGGCCTCAGACTTGGAGGTGCTGACTCTCATCCCGACCGCTTCACACTCGGCTGCAAACCGCCCCAGTGCATGCTGGAGGTCACGGTCTGATGTAGCCAACAGAACCACATCATCTGCAAAGAGCAGAGATGCAATTCTGAGGTCCCCAAACCGGACACTCTCCTCACCTCGGCTGCGCCTTGAGATTCTGTCCATGAAGATCACGAACAGAACCGGTGACAAGGGGCAACCTTGGCGGAGTCCAACACCCACTGAGAACATGCTTGACTTTGTGCCGAGAATACGGACGCAGCTCGCACTTTGTTCGTACAGGGACCAAGACCCCTGAGCTTGGTGGGCTCATAAATCCAAAAGTATAAATCCGTTTGTTTCCATAGTTACATCTGTGACCGTAACAAGTTTTCCTACGTTTTGATGTATAAATTACGTATGTGGAGTTAATATTGTGGGCGGGATGGCAGTTTTAAAAATAAAAATAAAAAGAGCGTCACCCGCTCTGACCAGCGCAATACACACCCATGTTAGTGTCTGAGGAGCTGAAAAATCAATTAAGTTTGAACTGTGATTGTGTAAAAATATGAATGTTAATTCATTCAAAAGTCCGGAACGTTTTAATGTTTGAATGGAGTTTCTACCTGAATGTATGAATGAATGGGAAGAGGTTGAATATGAGTGGGTTTGGAAAAATTTGGAACATTCCCCCCCATTCATTTCAATGGGGAGAAATTGCTGGAAAATGTTGAATATTTCGGAAAGTATGAAGGGTATGAATAAGAAAAGATAGAGCAATCGATTCCTAATTGAGCTGAATCTTTTAAACTTTGAACGGAGTTTCTACGTTGAAAACTGTGGGAGGAGATACACGCCAAATCGTCTAGCCCAGAGGTGGGCAAACTACAGCCCGCGGGCCACATACGGCCCGTTGCGTTGTTTAATCCGGCCCGTCCGGCATTTACATTAACAACAGTCCTATAATACATTTAAATTTGTAGTATTCATTTTGCTGTTCTTTTTCTTCCTGCAATTGATTCCTTAATTGGTTCCATTAGATCAGAGGACACTAATATGCGGACCGTGGTCCGGGTCCGGACCCAGACGCCGTCATATCCGGACCCGGACCTATAACCAATACATTATTGAGTATTATACAATTTAGTTGTCCCGTTTCTATTTTAACCGGCGCATCTTTTCTAGCCTTAACGGCACTGGTTTAGCGGCCCAATCAGGTCACGTCACGTGACGCTACTCAGCCAATCATTGCAATCAGTGAGCGACTAGAAACAAACATACACGCGGAGAGACGAGAGAGACAGTCAGAGTATAGCGCGCTTTAAAAAGAGAAAGGTAATCAGAGAGAACAGAGCCTTTAATAAAGATTGGACAGACGTGTACATGTTTATTTTTCCCACAGACAGTTCAAAACTGTTAATTATTAAAAGCGGTAATGTGAAGCGCCACTACGAGACCACCAAACATACCAAACATCCCCGCCCAAATCCAAACTGAGGGCGCAGAAAATAAACGATCTGAGAGCCCAGTATTATCGATCCACCAGAATCCTAACACATTCATTCACTGCCCAACAATGTGCTGATGAATGTTCCCTTAAAGTTGCTTGGATTTTGGGTCAACATAAAAAAAACCATTGACCGACAGAGGGGTTGTTAAGGAGTGCGTGAGTGCAGTAGCTGAAACCTTATTTGAGTGGAAACAAAAAGAAGAGTTTTGTGCTAAAATCAAGGAAATACCTTCATTATATCAGCATCATCAGCCACAGAGAAAAGGGAAATATGAAGCCAGGATGTGCTCAGCTGGATGAAGCCATTCATAAGGCACCACAGGTTTAGATGAGTCCACTGATGTGTCTGACGATGCTCAGCTGTTAGTTTATGTAAGGTTCTTCAATGAGGAGAAGAAAGAAAATAACATTTATTTATTATTAGAGCACATATTAATTATAATCCCTCTGGTTCAATAAATATTGTTATATTATTGAATTGTACTTCATTTATTTGATTTAACTACATAGTGGCAGCCTATAGATGTTCATATGATTACTAGGCTCCTTCAATATACAGTATATGGCATCATAACGCAAGTTAGACATTATGATCCTCATCTACTAATGGCCCGGCCCGTCTGTCAGTTTTAAAAACCAAATGTGGCCCTTGAGCCAAAATAATTGGGGAAGGGTGGAAGGATAT
>PIJE02006234.1:0-15797 GCA_002895965.2 Coryphaenoides rupestris
GTGCGTGCGTGCGTGCGTGCGTGCGTGCGTGCGTGCGTGCGTGTGTGTGTGTGTGTGGTGTTTCAAATGAAACACGTGGATATGCTGATTTCTGAGTGCTTTTGTGAAATAGTCCTCTGGGAATGCTCAAAATGTGTTCTTTTTAAATATATACCTGCATTTGAGTCAAATAATGTAGGATTTGGGTATATACTGTATGTATTTAAATCATTCTTCTACGCAGAATACGGAGTGGATAAGCAAATATGGTTCTCAGCAAAAGCAACATATTTCTTTCACTCGGTCATCTCACCCACAAATACTACTAAACTACGACTGAAGCTTCTTGTTAGCCTGCAGACGTAATGGGCCACAGGGTAGATATTCGATATTGGACTATTTCAGACTGCAAATCGAGATTCTGAACATCAAATGTAGTTGATCTCCTTGACTTACCTCCAAGACAAACTCTCACTCACACAGTCTTTGACTTTGACTTCCAATATAAAGATTTCCCAAATGTGCCTTGGAGACATTCTTAAATAGTGTCCTCAATGTGCCCAGTTGCCCTGCAGTTTTAGAATACCCTGTGTAACCATATAAATCATTTTCAAGCATTTAAACCATGCAAAGGTCATCAAAAGATATATAACAGCATATATTCCATATTTGTATACATGCGGTGTATGTATGACAAAATATAGAATATATGATTTGACAGTCGACGATGGGTCTGGCCTGACAAATCTCATTGTACCATGCAAAACCCCTGGTAAACACATCTTATTGTTTTCTCCCCTCTCATACTAAGCTGGGTTAAGTGTTGAAGTGCCCTTGAGCAAGAGATCTAAGTCTTAGCTACTGGTGCCCTGTGTGGTTCACTCCGCTGTTGGTGTGTTGAATGTGTGCAGCCACGGGTGAAATTGAGGCGTAAGCTGAGCCAGAGAGATTACAACCACACTGTATAAATGCATTCCATTTACTAGTGGAGCTGGGGTGGATTCCAGTCGCTTGCATCCCTGCCAAAAATACGTCAGGTTATGAAAATGTGCGCCAGATGAAATGGAAAGTAAATGCACTGTTGAGAAAACTAAATGATGAGAAAATAATAAATCATTAAAATATGTGTGTGATATAATTATGTCATACAATTATATCTTACTTGATATACAGGATATTTTAATCACATTCATTTGAGAGCAGAGAGAAAGACTCCAAAGTTTACAGTTGACTTTGCTACCAAGTCTAACATTTACATTTACTCTGTTAAGAGAGTTCCCAACGTTCACAGTGCACCACCTAAAATGACCACCTCATTTCTAACCAATTGTAAGTGATTTGCATTCACCAAAATAGTCCATGTTATTAGAATAACAGAGACAATTATTGTGAATCAATACCAGTAATACAGCATTGTAACAACACCATTGTGAACAATAGTTGTTGATACTCTCAGGTTAGGATTTCACACGGATCAGTAAGGAAGGTAATGTGGATGGAACTTACGCCTCTGAACCCCTGGCTTTGATTATCAGTCTGAACGTATACAGAAAATATTCCCGGAGAACACCTCAGTCGGCTCGGAGGGGTCGGAGAACGTTCTTTTGTGGAAGCCAGTCAAAGAAACCTTGGGTCCTTTAGTCCACCTCGAGTCTCGAAAGGTCAGTCATCTCGTGAAATGATGCATCTTAGTAATAACATGGAAATGTTGCTTGACATTATATCTGCAGGAACAACCACGGTGGGGACGATGATAATAATAATAATTCTGTGTGTTCTTTCCTAGTATATGTTCATTCACAGTATTCCTATTCCTCGTCATATTGTCCACCAGTGCAGGAGTAATGTTATCAGGAAATGTGTGGAACAAGCATATCATTGAAAAAATAATATCTTAATTAGGGCCGGGACTTTAACGCGTTAATTACGATTAATTAATTACAGAAAAAATTACGCAATGGTAGAGATGGCACTTTATGTTAAAACTGTTGGTCTGTGTAGCTAAAATAAACAGGATTTAGCTGCTTAAACGTATGTATATGTCTATGTATATGTACAGTATATGTCTATGTATATGTCTATTCATTGATTCACTCGTATACCAAAATCCATTTGAATTGAAAAATGTTGCTTCTCGTGTCAAATATTGATATGCGATTAAAATGCGAATAATTGTGATTAATTAATTACAAAGCCTCTAATTAATTAGATACATTAATTAGATTTTTTTTAATCGAGTCCCACCACTAATCTTAATGTAACATTCATTGCTCTCAAGTAAAGTTACATAATGTTGGTTGCAAATGTTTGTTAATATTGTCTGCCCTACTTGGAATGTTGGATCCCTCCAGTGTATTTCTTATTTTCAAGGTTTTTCCTTGGCCTTTTGACTGCTTAATATTCGCTGTCGTCATCCGTGGGCATGTGTAGCTCTTGTATTTATATATATATATATTTATGTGTGAGACAGCCGGACTGTGTCGCACTAAGAGAGCAGAGGAGAGGAGCTCTTCCAACTGCGCTTGTTACTGTCGGTGCAATAAAACATTGCTGAGTAAAAAGCCAATACTTAATCAATATGCCTGTTCAACAACCATGAACTTTTGGAAAGTGATATTGCATGAATCTAATCGCTCATCCACCGATCATCCACTGAAAGAGAAGCTGTCTCTAAGTCTCTATGTCACGAACTGCTTGGCTTCGATATAATGAGCAATGTTGGATATGAAATGCATCACACACCTGTGGCGCATTATACTGGAAGTGTATAAATCACCTCTGTTTGTCAGTAAGGACAGTCAGGACGTGGCATTTTCCAATAAGAATCGTGCCAACCTCATATAACCTCGTGAAGATGATCCTTTGACATATCGTAGATGACTGGAGGATTCAAGTATAATGGAATTTCACTTTTTAAACAAAGTGTGCATCAGCAAGCCCTCGAGCGGCCATAGAGAGAAAAGAATTATTATATAATAATATTACTGTGTATATATTTATACAGTGTATATACTGTATATATACAGTGTTTTTGAGTCCAAGCTTTACTGCATTGAGCGCTCAAAATGCTATTTTCTGCACACAAGATACTATTAGTTCCCACGTTTCCATTCATTCGTTCCCACATTTTGATGAATTCCCATGTTCTGATGAATTCGTGGGCTGATATTAAATAGAGATGCACGAGGGAACTCCTAACACAGGGCTACATTTAACACAGACCTGTTAGGTGGTTGAATGCTATTCCTTATTTGAGCCGAATTTACAGAGATCCATATAAGTGTGTTTTCCCTCACTGCACACTTTTTTTCCCGCTATTACTGTGTAGTCTTAATCCCAATGCATATCATTGTAGCCTCAGTGACCACATTTTCAAACCTCCAAACAGGGATCAGGATAGGGGACAATTATTTCACCATGGACAGCACCTCAGCCAAAAGGTCGATGTCTTGAGCGTCCTGTCACCATCTTGTGGTGGTGTTCGGAACGCAGCATTTTTGCCAGGAAAATGCTGCGTTCTCTGCACACAAAAGTACAGAGAAGTTTTGGTCCCGCACGGTGGAAATGCCGACATATTCAGACGGCGATCATAAGCGGTATAACTCGGAGCGGGAGGCAGCGCCGTTGGGAACTACTTCAGTAGGGGGGGGGCTGACGCCGGTCACAGCAATTTGAAAAGGGCAACTCGGCAGGGGACATCTGATGAAACACAACCACGAATTATTAGGTTTTGCTTTTGACAAAACATCATTTTTCGTTGGCTGATAGTGTGCCACAGTGTTGGTCCTGGGAGACGACTACAGTGCTCCTCAACAAGCCAATGACCCAGAGACAGAGGTGGACACCTATATGGGACATCGGTGCCGTCTGAGTGGGTAGTCTCTGCCACAGGTCTCACACTCAACATACTGCGCACCAGACTAACCTAAGAGCATCTTGGCATTATCAACAGTACTTAGCAATGTTTAGCATATTGTATGTTCTTAGATGTTGGTAAAGCACTCAGAATGGCACGTCTGCTCTTATCCCAGCTATTACGCAGGCAACCTCGCAATTATGAAACTCTATTAGCCTTGCAATTATGAATGCTTGAAACCTGCTCTATTCTTATCTTTATGTACCACAGTGATATATTGCTGCCTCTCTTTCAACAAATGTACTCTTTGTAAGTCGCTTTGGATAAAAGTGCCAAATGCCCTAAATGTAAATGTGAATCAACCAAATTTGGGAGCGAATTGTATCTTGTGTCCACAAATTAATCAAGACATGGGAAGGAATTCACTGGGAGAGAGGGGTTGTAATGTATGACGGGGCCATATTCTATATCTGACATATTATTTAGTATTTTAAAAGACACACACACACACATATATATTTAAAATATGTAATTCATGTTTATCTTTAAAAGAAAAATCTATTCATAATTTATAATTCTAGTATATGTGCTTATATTTGAGTTCTATTAAATCACGCTGCCGCACATTGCCTCTCATAATGGAACGCTGGACGGCACTTGGAGCTCGGGATCCTAAATTGCTGAAGTACTGAATGGTTATCATGCAATTATTTCGATGTTTGAAGATTCTCAGAACTATTAATTATGTCTCTCTCTCTCTCTCTCTCTCTCTCTCTCTCTCTCTCTCTCTCTCTCTCTCTCTCTCAAACACACACACGCATTACATGCAGCATTCATTTGGTAATCATTTAGAAGGTATTTACCTCCCAAATGTGCACCGAATGGGTATACTTTTGTATCAGTATGATCAAAACAGGTCAATGTTTCCAGTTTTGAAGGGCTCACAGGGGATGGCCACACACACACACACACACACACACACACACACACACACACACACACACACACACACATAACACACACACACACACACACACACACTGATGTTGAACAAAGCTTGTCCCGCGTTGTTGTGTTCATAGATTAGACTACAGCTACATTTAGTTAGAACAACATGGTTCTTATAATGACCACAGATATCCAGAGAGATTACAGGGAGCGCGTTTCATCCAGATTTGGAGTATCCATGCAGTCTGCAGGACTTGTTTTTAATACATGGATAGAGCTTATGTATTTTACATTTGGACAACTACATATGACCTCATAGAGACATTATTATTAAAAACATGCCTGAAAACTTTAGAAAATAATTTCCTTCTACTTGAGTCATTATTGATGGTACTGAATATAAGACCCAGGTGCCATCTGCACTGGCTTTACAGAGTCAGCTTTATAGTGACTATAAGTCAAGCACAACCCTCAAAGCATTGACTGGATGTGATCCAAGTGGTTCTGTCATTTTTGTGTCCGAGTTATTTACAGGTTCTGTATCTGATAAGACAATTACTGAACGCAGTGGTTTTTATGATGTACTTAAAACACTGAAAGTTCACAAGTGCAACAATCAAATGGTTGATAGCGACTCCACACATCAATTTACAGCAGCGCCGACACAAAAAGCTACAAAGCTCGATAATTAGTTAAAATTCAAAATGTTTATTTGTCACCTATTTCAGTGTACAGGTACATTGAGCAGTAAAATGTTTTTTTCGCTCGGACCAGATTGTTACCGCGCCATCGTGTGATTAGCATAGCTAGGTGATTAGCCCATTGTAGCTAGTAGTTAGCAGATCTTAGGCTTATTTTCATTGTAAACACATCACTAACGTACTCACCCTGCTTTACATGAGCAGTAGGACTCCACGATGTCGTCCTGACGAATTTCAATGTGGAGTTTGTGAGGCGTTTGTGTCTTCAGCATAGATCACCAACACTTAGCATCAAGTTTTATGTTGTCGTCTGCTCCGTCCGAAATCTGAATGTCATGAATATATCCTTGTGTCAAATAGTTCAGGCCTTTCTGTAGAACTCTCTTAGATAAAGTAGCAGCATTTGGCAAATGACATCCAGCGATATTGAGAGAGAATCATCAGCAGGGGGGCGTTGTTCAGTGGACATGACTAACATGCTGCAGAGCTGTGGGAAAGCTTGTGGGGCATAGCAACAGTAACTATGGGGGGGCGGGACTTGCCGATTGAATAGGAAAGGTCCATTACACATCAACGTGCTGGAATTGTCTTGACTATCCCTCATTAAAACATCACGCTATTGAGGACATTGGAAAGAAACACACATGAGGTTAGACCTTTGACTCATGACTCAGTCATTCCGTTTCATTATACTAAAGCTAGAGCTACTCTTCAACACCAAAGGATATAAAACTTATTGGCAAATAACTGTGGACCAAAGTCCCCAATATCCTCCTCAGCCTATTCTTCTTGAGGCAATTTTATAATGAATAACTGGTGGCCATCTTTCTGATTGAAAATTGTCCAAAATAAATGGTTTGCTTTGGGCGGTGTAATAGTCCATGACTGTTCTTAATAGTGGAGTTAGAGGGCTGAACAAAAGGCTCAGCGAGAAGATATGATTATATCATTTAACATAAGCATTTCAGCACTTTAACATGAGAACATAAGATAGGTAGTGTCGTGGCAAGGGTTTATCCTACCTGCTCGTTAATAACCTGTATCTGAATTCACTGTGTGAAAACACTGAGATGTGTGTCTAGTTTTACACACAAAAAAATTCAATGTTGGCTCACTTGCCTTGAACATAGCTTGATGAAGATCTCTTTAAACAAAAGAAACATCCCAATAAAAATTGAAGTAGCACAATTTGAGTGATTCATTTGGTGGCCTTCAAGCAAATGATGAAAACAATAATTGTGTTACTAGGGGAAATTGTGTGCCTTTCAACCGGCTTTGTACACTATATGGCCAAATGTCAGTGGACACCCCTACTAATTATTAAGTGCAGGTGTTTCAGCCACACCCATTGCTAACAGGTGCATAAAATCAAGCACATAGACATGAAATCTCCACAGACAAACATTTACAATTCAGAATGGTTCGTAAAGAGCTCAGTGACTTTGAACGCGGCACTGTCATAGGATGCCATCTTTGCCACAAGTCAGTTCATGAAATTTACGACTACTAGATCGGTCAACCGTAAGTGCTATTATTGTGAAGTGGAAGCGCCTAGGAGCAGCTCCACCCCAAACTGGTAGACCACGCAAACTCACAGAGAGGGGCCGACGAGTGCTGAAGCGCGTAGTGCATAAAAATCGCCTATCATCTGCTGTATCACTCACTACAGAGTACCAAACTGCCTCTGGAAGCACCATCAGCACAAGAACTGTGCGTCAGGAGCTTCATGGAATGGGTTTCCGTGGCCGATCAGCTGCACACAAGCCTCACATCACCATGTGCAATGCCAAGCATCGGTTGGAGTGTAATGTTTGGTGGAGGACGAATAATGGTCTGGGGCTGTTTGTCAGGGTTTGGGCTAGGCCTCTTAGTTCCAGTGAAGAGTATGCTTAATGCTACAGGATATGAAGACATCTTAGCCAATTGGGCGCTTCCAACTTTGTGGCAACAGTTTGGGGAAGGCCCTTTGCTGTTCCAGCATGACTGTGCCCCTGTGCACAAAGCAAGGTCCATAAAGACATGGTTAGACGTTTCCACGGGCCACCCTCCCTGCATGCGTGTGTGTTTGGCGGCCGCCACTTCCCGCTGTGTGTTGTGTGACCAATATGTGTGGATTAATAAAGATCTTCTTCTTTTCTTATTCCTACTCAAATGTTGATAGTGGCAAGATAAGATATTCCGACGGATCGAGGGGGTGGGCCATTAGGGGGAATGGTCGGTAGGTAGGGGGTGGTGGGCTGGGGGGAGTAAGCGGCGGGGCCGCGGCGGAGGGGGAGTGACACCGAGCCCCGGCGCGACAGGGAGTAAACGGGAGGACCAGCCAAAGCGCCACCTCACAAATGAGGGAACATGAGTTCATGAAACTGAGCTGGTGTAATGCTACAATCTCTACCCTTCTGGAAAGTACAGAACACTCTCCCTGAAAATGTACCTTGGGAAATGATCTCAATAGGTTTTAGAGGGTTCATGTAATATAATACCCACATTATGCCACCACTTTTTTCAGTGCTAATTAATTATTTTAACACAGTGGACAATGGAAATATGAGGCAGGTAATACAGACGTGCAATAAAGGCTGTCTGTCTGTCTCTCTCTCTCTCTCTCTCTCTCTCTCTCTCTCTCTCTCTCTCTGTCGCTCTATCTTTGCCGTGTCAGTTGAGAAGAAACTCACTGAACTATGGCCGTAGCATCTGCACTCACTGGGTAGGAGCTAAGCCTTATAGGACTCTGTGCCCTGCAAGGTCGCTAGCTACATTATATCATATCTTTGGTCCGTAATATATGGAATGTAATACGTTCTCTCACGATTTTCATTGGATTATGTGAAATTCTTATTATATTAATTCATATTATTGTATGTACCAATTAGAGGGAGATGTGTAGAGTAAAGAAAACAAAAGTGTCCTGTATACATTAAAAGTGTGTATGGATACACTATAATATAGGGTCCCCCTGATGCTGACCGGTTTCGGGTGAGTCAGTTGCTTCCTGAAATCAACCACCAACTCCTTAGTCTTAGAGATGTTGAGTTGCAGGTGATTTAGTCCACACCACTCCACGAAACTGTCACACTCCTGTACTGAGATTCCTGCCCCTTTCTGACCTAGCCCACAATGGCAGAGTCATCCGAAAACATCTGCAGGTGGCAGGACTGTGAGCTGTATCTGAAGTCTGAGGTGTAGAGTGTGAACAGGAAGGGGGACAGGACTGTCCCCTGAGGTGCTCCCTCGTCTGCTCACATACTGTGGCCGACCTGTGAGGTAGTTAGTAATCCAGGCCACTAGTGGAGCGTCCACCTGCATGTCCAGTAGCTTAGTCCCAAGCAGGGCAGGCTTTATGGTGTTGAAAGCGCTTGAGAAGTCGAAGAATGTGACTCTCACAACGCTGCCTGCCTCCTCCAGGTGAGAATAAGCCCTGTGCAGCAGGTAGATGATGGCGTCTTCCACTCCAATACGGGGCTGGTAGGCGAACTGCAGAGGGTCCAGTGATGGTTCGACTAGTGCACTAGTGCATCTAACTTCTAACTCATAACTTTAAAAATAATACAGGAACAGTAGATAGATAGCTGAAATAACAAAAAGACAACTGGCCTTGGTGAACAGTAACCAAGGAAACCCCAATCCTAACCCCACATGCTCCTGAACACCCTTTTAAAGTTGCTTTGGATAAAATGTAATGTCAAATACAAATACTTACCATGACCCATGTTGTACCCAAACGGAGTCATAAAGAACACAAGAACACTCCATTTATACAGGGGTTATTTTTGCACAACAAAACAAGTCAATCAGGGCAGAAAAAACAAGGCGTGCTTCTTTCTGAGAGCATTTCAGGTGATGATGATGGTGATGATGATGATGATGAACTGTAATCTGAGGTCCACTGTTTCCCTCCAGGCTGCTCTGAAAGACCACTCACTGCATCTTCTGGAGTTTTATATTTGCTGTTTTCTTATTTTTTGTTCTCTTGCTGAAGCCCCTACTTTTTCTTATTTAGTCTGTCTGTCTGTTTCTGTGTGAAGTCTGTTCATCTGTGTCTCTGTGTGAAGTCTGTACTTTCTGTCTGTCTGTCTGTCTGTCTGCCTGCCTGTCTGTCTGTCTGTATGTATGAAGTCCTTATTGTCTGTCTGTCTGTATGTCTCTATGAAGTCTGTACTGTCTGTCTGTCTCTATGAAGTCTGTACTGTCTGTCTGTCTGTCTCTATGAAGTCTGTACTGTCTGTCTGTATGTCTCCATGAAGTCCGTACTGTCTGTCTATCTCTATGAAGTCCGTACTGTCTGTCTGTCTGTCTGTCTCTATGAAGTCTGTACTGTCTGTCTGTATGTCTCCATGAAGTCTGTACTGTCTGTCTGTATGTCTCTATGAAGTCTGTACTGTCTGTCTGTCTCTATGAAGTCTGTATGTCTGTCTGTCTGTCTCTATGAAGTCTGTACTGTCTGTCTGTATGTCTCCATGAAGTCTGTACTGTCTGTCTGTCTGTCTGTCTCTATGAAGTCTGTACTGTCTGTCTGTATGTCTCCATGAAGTCTGTACTGTCTGTCTGTCTGTCTCTATGAAGTCTGTACTGTCTGTCTGTATGTCTCCATGAAGTCTGTACTGTATGTCTGTCTGTCTGTCTCTATGAAGTCTGTACTGTCTGTCTGTATGTCTCCATGAAGTCCGTACTGTCTGTCTGTCTGTCTCTATGAAGTCTGTACTGTCTGTCTGTCTGTCTGTCTCTATGAAGTCTGTACTGTCTGTCTGTATGTCTCTATGAAGTCTGTACTGTCTGTCTGTATGTCTCTATGAAGTCTGTACTGTCTGTCTGTATGTCTCTATGAAGTCTGTACTGTCTGTCTGTATGTCTCCATGAAGTCTGTACTGTCTGTCTGTATGTCTCTATGAAGTCTGTACTGTCTGTCTGTATGTCTCTATGAAGTCTGTACTGTCTGTCTGTATGTCTCTATGAAGTCTGTACTGTCTGTCTGTCTGTCTCTATGAAGTCTCCTACTGTTCCTGTCCTTCGTGTAATGTCTCCATCGAAAGGTCCGTACTGTCCGGCTGCCTGTATGGTCCCTGAATGAAGTTCTGTACTGTCTGTCTCTATGAAGTCTGTACTGTCTCTCTGTCTGTCTGTCTGTATGTCTCTATGAAGTCTGTACTGTTTGTGGTAGCAAAATGCGTGTGCGCAAACATACACATACACACTCAGACACTTTGAAATGGTGGAAACCATACTGTGCCTCCTACTCAGAGTTTACAATTGAACCCGAGGCGGCTCCGACCGCGCTGCTACGTCCCGATGTTTCCCGTCGGCCTATGGACACGGCACAGCGCGGGCGTTCCCACCGGTGCTGGCAAAATGGGGCCTATGTAATGCAAGTCATTTTGGATAAAAAGCAGCGGTGAGGTAAATGGCATAATGCGCTATAACTACTTGCGACCCAATTATGTTCCCCCTGTGGTGGATTTGTACGTACATGAGTTGAACTGAGGCTTAACGCACGGCTAAGAGGGGTTTCAGGAATACAAAAAACAAACAACTTAAAAACTTGCGAAACTAAAAGGTTTGGCCCGGCCGATTTCAGCACAAGTGGGGCACCCATTTTGTGATTCTGGTATTTTTAAAATTTTCTAATTTGCCAGAAGCACCTCTGTCGCCTCTCGGCAGCGTTCCTCACGTCATTCAACCGTGAGTGTGATAATTGTGGCAAACGTGGATGGGAATGTGTTTAAGCATGCGTTTGAAGTAGTGACTGAAAGCTACTTCATCATGAGGATGAACCGAACATAGTTCTGTCGCTAAAAAGGGCATCACAACTAAGTAGTGGAGTCTCTGTATGCATGTTTGGATGTATGCTATGTATTACTGTTCACCCCGATGGAGGGCTGCGCAATGCAGAAATACAGAGGACAAACATCAACTCGTTCACAACAAGCTCGTTTTGAACGGCGCACATGAGCATAGCGGATGTAAATGCGCTCTAGTGTGTGCAAATGACCTGAAATCAAGATTGTTCTGGAAGTGTAGGTCTCTATACACAAAGAAAGGACGGTTGGGATCTTCCAGCAGTCTGTGTTCTACAAAGAACACCACACCCGATGCAGCATATAATCTAATAATAATCTCCTTACATTATCCTCGTACATTATGAAACCATAGTTCGCAAAATGCTGTGTAGCTGTGGAAAACACTGCTTTGAAAACAGAAACACACACACACACACACAGATGTGCACACACACACACACACACACACACACACACACCATTAAAACCCTGGTAGTGAAGTAGGGGGCGTCTAAGTAAGTCTTATATCCCAGTTCCTGGCGTCTCATGAGAAGTTACCACCTGAACTAAGCCATATTGCTCCTTGTCATGATCCACTAAGATGGGTGCTCTGCCCGGGCAGCGGGAGGCCTATCCTTCTATTACAACCTCTTGAGCTGCTCCTCGCTGCCGTCGGATTGGACTGCCGTTTACGCGGTGAGTGCACACAGTTTTCAATTGGAAGCGAAAATATTGGACACTTTCACAATTCACGTTCCCTGCACGGGTTGCCGGCAAAGCTTCAAGTCCTTCATTGAAAACCAGAAGGGATCCACCACTTGTTGGGTAACGTTCCCATCACAGTGCTCAGGGTTATGTGATGCACTGTAATGCAATGTAAATGTAAATGTAAATGTAAATGTAAATGCAGTTCAATTCAGGATTTCACATCAGTGTAACAGTTTTGATCCTGAGTGGCCCGCAGAGATCGTACAAGCGAGCTACAACAACAACAACAGCGCCGACGCAACTCCGGGGAAAACAAAGAAGGAAACACCGTGGGAAACAATGTAGAATTCAGGCCCACCGACCACCCAGGGAGTAAACATCGCAGTTGATCTGACTTGGACGACACACATTCACAGCTGAGGAAGTTCCGAGTCTCCCGGAGGATCCTTCAGACCTCCTACGCCGGTGCGGTGGAGAGCACCCTGACCGGGAGCGTCCCCGCCAGGTTCGGCAACAGCTCCTCTCAGGACAGGAGGGCTCTGCAGGGGGGCGTTCCGCTGACGCACTATTGGCACTACACTCCCCACCATGCAGGACCTGCCCTGTAGGAGGTGTCTAAACAGACCCTGCAGGATCATGAAGGATCCTCACCACCACAACAACAAACTGTTCCAACTGCTGCAGTCAGGCAAGCACCTCCGCAGTCACGCTGCTAGAGCAGAGAGACTCAAGTGGAGTTTATTTCCGCAGGCCATCAGGACTGTGAACTCTGACCTCACTAGGTCGTCCCCCCCCCACTGCCCACTCCCACGCACATAACTTGATAAAAATTTATTGAAAATTGAAAAATGTTGATATGCCAACTTGTTTATATGCCTTTTGCTGTATATTTGCCTATTTGCTTGCTGTTTATCTGCTCATATTTCTCATTCCAAAAAAACTCTTTTGCTGTAAAGACTGTAAATAGTGTGGATATTTGATTATTTCCCTTAAATTGTAATATTTGTGATATTTCTATTGTTCTGTTGCACATTCCGCTGAGCATCGCCACTTTTTCATTTCACTGCATATCCTGTATGTGTATGTGACAAATAAACTTCTTGAATCCTGACTCTTGACTATTTTACTCATGTCTGCCAGTCTGCCCAGTCAGTAATGACTTGTAACAGTCAGGTCTCTGCAGTGTCGGGCTAGCTTCTTGGAAAGTGTAATGAGCTTGGCTACCTGTTATTCAACATTAAATGAGTGTGTGTGTGTTTGTGCGTGTCTGTATGTTCATCTGTGTGTGTGTGTGTGTGTGTGTGTGTGTGTGTGTGTGTGTGTGTGTGTGTGTGTGTGTGTGTGTGTGTGTGTGTGTGTGTGTGTGTGTGTGTGTGTGCATCAGGCACTCAGGATCAATTCCTCTCTGCCCTCAGCCTCTATCATCTCTCCATCAGGTAAAGTCAAGCAGGTCTGTCTGTAATCCCCCTTGCAGCAGACACACTTACCAACCTTGGGCCGTTCAGAAATAGCACAGGGGGTCAGACAGACCCCAGACACCCCAGTTTCACATACTGCTCGACCAAGGCATCCCAGTGAAATAAGAAGCAAATAGAAAATACATTTGCGAAAAAGAATTCCTAGGATACGTACAATTTTTGTATTTAACAATTCTGGAGGGCACTGTCCATCAGAACCTCCTCTGCCTCTTACTCTTTTCGCTTTTTATATTGCTCTATTCTCTATTATTTTTCTCATCTCATTGCATTGTGTTGCATTGTGTTATAACTTCATCTGACTATTAGTCAACACACAACCCCATTTCATTGTGTTTATTTATTTTTCAATATTTTTTCTCCTTTATTATTTCTCCTTTTCTTCTTTTCCTTTGTAAAGCACAACGAATTGTACAATATGAACAAAACTTTCCCGGCATCGCGTCATGATTGGATCAGAACTTCATATCAAACTATTACCGTTACAATAACCATTTGCATAGATGAAAAAAATAAACACAAATACGGATACACTCTGTCGCAATGTCCCTGAAACACGTTACATAAGATACAACTTTATTAATCCTGAGAATAAGGAAATTCTTGGAACGTATGGAAGACATTTTTGGAACACATAACGTTGTAGTGGATTGTAGACAGACCAATTGTCGCGTGTACACCAAGCTGCAGTGGACACATTTGTAATGGATCCATCAGTTGGATCCATTATGCAGAATAGGAGTCTTTTTAATACTGCAAGTAAGTATGTTGGCAAGTAATCTGGTCATCAAGTCATCTCTGATTTCCGTAAAGCGAAAATAAAAGCTATGTACCAAAACTAGTGGGAAGTCATGGTAATTCTGCAGGCGTTATGTCGGCCTGCAGATGAAAGGTAATAGTGTGTGGTATAGCAACAAGGTACACTCTCGAGGAGGTGGACCTTGGAAAAGGCTGCACGCCAAGCCCACTCTGTCACAGTGGGTCCTCATGGCATTCAGTGACCGTCCTGGATCGACACTAGCGCCGCAATCTTGCAAACGGGCTATAAAGTAGGAGGGAAAATGTGTGAACCGCATATCTTTGTGTGACTCATAATGGCAAACAGGTTTGAAAAGGGTAAGTGGGTAAGTGTATTTCTCATTATTCACGTGTTATTGCCAGCATGGCCTTACCGTTAAAAGCAAAAATTTGTTTCTTTTGTGAATAAGTATGGTTGGATCTGGTGCCAATACCCTCCCTGGAGTGCCCTTTTCATAAAAATAATAAGAATTTATAATAATAATAATAATCATTGTTATTTAGATTGCCCATGAAAACATCCGACATCTATCAACATTATGTGACTGTGACTAATTTTCCCCCTCGGATCAGCACCCAGCAGGGAAGCACCGAGTCCACGGCCCCGTACCGGGTCACCTCCTCCTCTACGCCCATGGACCATGGCTTTGACTTGGTTCCCTGCTCCTCGATTGTGAACAGCTCCCCAAAACAGCTCAGCCCTCCATCGTGGCAGCTTCCTTTTCGAGGTGGAGTAGAGCACGCCTGTTGTCTGTATTCAAATGAAATACAGACAACAGACAAACAGACAAAACAAATGCTATACCTGCTGTTCATTGGTCAGGGCCTCTGCTGTGAGCTCGTCGCAAACTCTGCAGAGAGTTAAAGCGGGGGTCTCAAAGCGGTGCTCTTCGGCGAGAAGTCTTGGAGACCACGGTCAGCATATCTAGGCTCCTCCAAGGCTTCAAAGAGAGCTTTGATATGTCCCGCACCTCCTCCGCCCTTACAAACTACTGCACCTCTGCAATAAAGTGGTTTACCGTCAGCTACCCGTGTCCTTGTATTGGAGGAGAACTAGTAAAAGACACTTTATGTGTGGCACGCAGCAGGAGAGTGTGTTACACCTAATTAAATGCGGTCTCTCGAACAAAGACAAGCTTAAATACCTTGTTAACACATTGTAAAACACACCTTATTCAAACTCAATTCAAACAAAGTATAACTCCGACTGTCGGAAAGGAGCTGTCATGTCAACCTCACTTAAAACCTGCAACTTGAAACCAACAGCATGTTTTCAGCGTTTTTATTTATGTACTAATTGCTATTTAATTCACGACGTGAAGCCCTGTTTAAATATATATTTTAATAGAGATAACCCGAGTGACTCATATCATGCAGATACACACACACACCAGGATCATTTTACCACCACGCGACTGTCCGGTGAAGCCTCCCGGTGCCGTCCGTCCCTGTGAGCCACAAGCCTCAATTTGCATTCACAATGCAACGTGTGCCCGTCCGTGTCGTCCTCGTGAGCCCAAGCCTCAATTTTGCATTTCACATGCAAATCTCTCTCTTTTCC
>PIJE02006235.1:7500-15789 GCA_002895965.2 Coryphaenoides rupestris
CATATCAGATCAGTGATCAATACGTGTGACACCACCGCTGTCATCAACACCCAACAATCATCACTCCACTCTTCCTCCTCGGATGGAAACGTTATTAGTCAGCTGGTGAACGCTTTGGTATTTCACTGATCAATACATTGATTACCAATAAACTTATGAATGTTATTTGTCAACATGTGAATGCGTTAGCAGTGGAAGAGTGAATTGACTACGTTAGATAATATATTTCATATATATTAATATATATTTATATTAATATATATTTATATTAATATAAATATATATTAATATTAATATATATTTATATTAATATAAATATATATTTATATTAATATATATTTATATTAATATATATTTATATTAATATATATTTATATTTAATTAGTACGAACAATCAACTAGAAAACAGCTTACTAGAGAACAAGTGAAGGGGTTATGATGGGTTATGATGGGTTATGATGGGTTACCACGGGTTATGACAGGGTTATGATGGGTTATGATGGGTTATGACGGGTTATGATGGGTTATGACGGGTTACCACGGGTTATGACAGGGTTATGACAGGTTATGATGGGTTATGATGGGTTATGATGGGTTACCACGGGTTATGAAGGGTTATGATGGGTTATGATGGGTTATGATGGGTTACCACGGGTTATGACAGGGTTATGACGGTTATGATGGGTTATGATGGGTTATGATGGGTTATGATGGGTTACCACGGGTTATGACAGGGTTATGACGGGTTATGATGGGTTATGACGGGTTATGATGGGTTATGAAGGGTTATGATGGGTTATGATGGGTTACCACGGGTTATGACGGGTTATGACGGGTTATGATGGGTTATGGCGGGTTACCACGGGTTATGACGGGTTATGACGGGTTATGATGGGTTATGGCGGGTTACCACGGGTTATGATGGGTTATGACGGGTTATGATGGGTTATGGCGGGTTATGATGGGTTATGGCGGGTTATGATGGGTTATGGCGGGTTACCACGGGTTACCACGGGTTATGATGGGTTATGATGGGTTATGACTGAACAAATGAACGGGTTATGAGTCGTCAAAGGGTTATTATGAGTGGTACAGGTGAGCGGGTGAGCGGGTTATGACGGGTTATGATGGGTTATGACAGGTTATGATGGGTTATGATGGGTTATGACGGGTTATGACGGGTTATGATGGGTTATGGCGGGTTACCACGGGTTACCACGGGTTATGACGGGTTATGATGGGTTATGATGGGTTTTGGCGGGTTACCACGGGTTATGACGGGTTATGACGGGTTATGACAGGTTTTGATGGGTTATGATGGGTTATGAAGGGTTATGACTGAACAAATGAACGGGTTATGAGTCGTCAAAGGGTTATTATGAGTGGTACAGGTGAACAGGTGAACGGGTTCTGACGGGTTATGATGGGTTATGACGGGTTTTGACGGGTTATGACGGGTTCTGGTGAACGCACCGATCTGCACGCTGCTCGCGTCCACGACCGCGCGGCCCCACAGCGCGATCAGGAGCAACGCGGAGAAATTCATCATCTTCTGCTCCTTCTCCTCCTGCTCCTGCTCCTCCTGCTCCTGCTCCTGCTCCTCCTGCTCCTGCTCGTCCTGCTCCTGCTCCTCCTGCTCCTGCTCGTCCTGCTCCTCCTGCTCCTGCTCCTGCTCCTCCTGCTCCTGCTCGTCCTGCTCCTCCTGCTCCTGCTCCTCCTGCTCCTCCTCCGACGATGATGATGATGGTGATGATGGTGATGAAGGTCCGCCGTCACATCAGAGACATGTTGGAGATGAAGACCTGAAGAGGAGGTGATGAGGAGGTGAAGAGGAGGTGATGAGGAGGTGTCCTCTCCTCGGTGGCTGTGGAGGAATGGGAGCTGTGGTGGCGCTGTGCTCCTCCTCCTCCTCCTCTTCCTCCTGGCGACACCAGCCTACAGCGATGATAAGGAGAGAGGAGACTCACCCAGCCCCTGGGAGGAGGGGGGGAGGAGCCAGAGAGGTGGGAGGGGCCGGAGGT
Organism: Coryphaenoides rupestris; assembly: GCA_002895965.2. Classification (NCBI taxonomy): domain Eukaryota; kingdom Metazoa; phylum Chordata; class Actinopteri; order Gadiformes; family Macrouridae; genus Coryphaenoides; species Coryphaenoides rupestris. The sequence continues at coordinate 9,522 of PIJE02006235.1, forward strand.
GAAGGAGGAGGAGCCAGACATGTGGGAGGGGCCGGAGGTGAAGGAGGAGGAGCCAGAGAGGTGGGAGGAGCCAGAGAGGTGGGAGGAGGAGCTGGAGAGGGTGGGGTTGGAGGGATGGAGACAGATTGTCCCGAGGGAGGAGGGGGACACCGGTCACCTGGGAGAGCCATCCATCACACCCCCACCCCCACCCTCACCCTCACCCCCACCCCCACCCCCACCCCCACCCTCACCCTCACCCTCACCCTCACCCCCACACTCACACACACACACCACACACACACACACACACACACACACACACACACACACACACACACACACACACACACACACACACACACACACAACACACACACACAACACACCACACACACACACACACACACACACACACACACACACACTCACACACACACACACTCACACACACACACACACACACACACACACACACACCACACCACACACACACACACACACACACACACACACACACACACTCACACACACACACACACCACACACTCTCACACACACACACACACACACACACACACACACACACACACCACACACTCTCACATACACACACACACACACACACACACACACACAGCATGCATTGTGATCCATCCCTGAACTGAGCAGAACTAACGTGATTGGCCAGACATACTTTCATGGACTCTTTGGTGATTGGTTGATTCCATCTCCCCCTGTCATCATGGAGGTCTATACCTGACATCATGGAGGTCTATACCTGACATCATGGAGGTCTACACCAGACATCATGGAGGTCTACACCAGACATCATGGACATCATGGAGGTCTATACCTGACATCATGGAGGTCTATACCTGACATCATGGAGGTCTATACCTGACATCATGGAGGTCTACACCAGACATCATGGAGGTCTATACCTGACATCATGGAGGTCTATACCTGACATCATGGAGGTCTACACCAGACATCATGGAGGTCTACACCAGACATCATGGACATCATGGAGGTCTATACCTGACATCATGGAGGTCTATACCTGACATCATGGAGGTCTATACCAGACATCATGGAGGTCTACACCAGACATCATGGACATCATGGAGGTCTATACCTGACATCATGGAGGTCTACACCTGACATCATGGAGGTCTATACCTGACATCATGGAGGTCTACACCAGACATCATGGACATCATGGAGGTCTATACCTGACATCATGGAGGTCTACACCTGACATCATGGAGGTCTATACCTGACATCATGGAGGTCTACACTTGACATCATGGAGGTCTACACCTGACATCATGGAGGTCTATACCTGACATCATGGAGGTCTACACTTGACATCATGGAGGTCTATACCTGACATCATGGAGGTCTATACCTGACATCATGGAGGTCTACACCAGACATCATGGAGGTCTATACCTGACATCATGGAGGTCTATACCTGACATCATGGAGGTCTACACTTGACATCATGGAGGTCTATACCTGACATCATGGAGGTCTACACCAGACATCATGGAGGTCTATACCTGACATCATGGAGGTCTATACCTGACATCATGGAGGTCTATACCTGACATCATGGAGGTCTACACCAGACATCATGGAGGACTATACCTGACATCATGGAGGTCTACACCAGACATCATGGAGGTCTATACCTGACATCATGGAGGTCTATACCTGACATCATGGAGGTCTACACTTGACATCATGGAGGTCTATACCTGACATCATGGAGGTCTATACCTGACATCATGGAGGTCTACACCAGACATCATGGACATCATGGAGGTCTATACCTGACATCATGGAGGTCTACACCTGACATCATGGAGGTCTACACCTGACATCATGGAGGTCTATACCTGACATCATGGAGGTCTATACCTGACATCATGGAGGTCTACACCTGACATCATGGAGGTCTACACCAGACATCATGGACATCATGGAGGTCTATACCTGACATCATGGAGGTCTATACCTGACATCATGGAGGTCTACACCAGACATCATGGACATCATGGAGGTCTATACCTGACATCATGGAGGTCTATACCTGACATCATGGAGGTCTATACCTGACATCATGGAGGTCTACACCTGACATCATGGACATCATGGAGGTCTACACCAGACATCATGGAGGTCTATACCTGACATCATGGAGGTCTATACCTGACATCATGGAGGTCTACACTTGACATCATGGAGGTCTATACCTGACATCATGGAGGTCTACACCAGACATCATGGAGGTCTACACCTGACATCATGGAGGTCTATACCTGACATCATGGAGGTCTATACCTGACATCATGGAGGTCTACACCAGACATCATGGAGGACTATACCTGACATCATGGAGGTCTACACCAGACATCATGGAGGTCTATACCTGACATCATGGAGGTCTATACCTGACATCATGGAGGTCTACACTTGACATCATGGAGGTCTATACCTGACATCATGGAGGTCTATACCTGACATCATGGAGGTCTACACCAGACATCATGGACATCATGGAGGTCTATACCTGACATCATGGAGGTCTACACCTGACATCATGGAGGTCTACAACCTGACATCATGGAGGTCTATACCTGACATCATGGAGGTCTATACCTGACATCATGGAGGTCTACACCTGACATCATGGAGGTCTACACCTGACATCATGGAGGTCTATACCTGACATCATGGAGGTCTATACCTGACATCATGGAGGTCTACACCAGACATCATGGACATCATGGAGGTCTATACCTGACATCATGGAGGTCTATACCTGACATCATGGAGGTCTACACCTGACATCATGGACATCATGGAGGTCTATACCTGACATCATGGAGGTCTACACCTGACATCATGGACATCATGGAGGTCTATACCTGACATCATGGAGGTCTATACCTGACATCATGGAGGTCTACACCAGACATCATGAGGTCTACACCTGACATCATGGAGGTCTATACCTGACATCATGGAGGTCTATACCTGACATCATGGAGGTCTACACCAGACTCATGGAGGTCTACACCAGACATCATGGACATTCATGGAGGTCTATACCTGACATCATGGAGGTCTATACCTGACATCATGGAGGTCTATACCTGACATCATGGAGGTCTATACCTGACATCATGGAGGTCTACACCAGACATCATGGAGGTCTATACCTGACATCATGGGAGTCTATACCTGACATCATGGAGGTCTACACCAGACATCATGGAGGTCTACACCAGACATCATGGACATCATGGAGGTCGTAACCTGTTTCTTAGGTTACCTGACATCATGGAGGTCTATACCTGACATCATGGAGGTCTATACCTGACATCATGGGGTACACCAGACATCATGGAAGGTCTACACCAGACATCATGGACATCATGGAAGGTCTATTACCTAACATCCATGGAGGTCTACACCTTGACATTTCATTGGAGGTCTATACCAACCCCCCTGACATCAATGAGAGAGTTCCATACCTGTCATTCATGGACATCATGGAGGTTCATATACCTTGACATCATGAGGTCTTACACCAGACATCATGGACATCATGGAGGTCATACCTTGATCATTTCATGGAGGTCACACCTGAACATCATGGAGGGTCTATTAACACTGACATCAATGGGGAGGTTCTATACCTACAAATGGAGGTCTACACTTGACATCATGGAGTCTATACCTGACATCATGGAGGTCTACACCAGACATCATGGAGGACTATACCTGACATCATGGAGGTCTATACCTGACATCATGGAGGTCTATACCTGACATCATGGAGGTCTACACCAGACATCATGGAGGACTATACCTGACATCATGGAGGTCTACACCAGACATCATGGAGGTCTATACCTGACATCATGGAGGTCTATACCTGACATCATGGAGGTCTACACTTGACATCATGGAGGTTCTATACCTGACATCATGGAGGTCTATACCTGACATCATGGAGGTCCCTACACCAGACATCATGGAGGTCCTAACCTGACATCATGGAGGTCTATACCTGACATCATGGAGGTCTACACCTGACATCATGGAGTCTATACCTGACATCATGGAGGTCTATACCTGACATCATGGAGGTCTATACCTGACATCATGGAGGTCTACACCTGAACATCATGGAGGTCTATACCTGACATCATGGAGGTCCTATACCTGACATCATGGAGGTCTATACCTGACATCATGGAGGTCTACACCAGACTCAGGACATCATGGAGGTCTATACCTGACATCATGGAGGTCTATACCTGACATCATGGAGGTCTATACCTGACATCATGGAGGTCTACACCTGACATCATGCGACATCATGGAGGTCTATACCTGACATCATGGAGGTCTACACCTGACATCATGGACATCATGGGAGGTCCTATACCTGACATCATGGAGGTCTATACTGACATCATGGAGGTCTATACCTGACATCATGGAGGTCTACACCAGACATCATGGAGTCTAACCTGACATCATGGAGGTCTATACCTGACATCATGGAGGTCTACACCTGACATCATGGAGGTCTACACCAGACATCATGGAGGTCTACACCTGACATCATGGAGGTCTATACCTGACAATCATGGAGGTCTATACCTGACATCATGGAGGTCTACACCTGACATCATGGAGTCTACACCTGACATCATGGAGGTCTATACTGACATCATGGAGGTCTATACCTGACATCATGGAGGTCTACACCTGACATCATGGAGGTCTACACCTGACATCATGGAGGTCTATACCTGACATCATGGAGGTCTACACCTGACATCATGGACATCATGGAGGTCTATACCTGACATCATGGAGGTCTATACCTGACATCATGGAGGTCTACACCTGACATCATGGAGGTCTACACCTGACATCATGGACATCATGGAGGTCTATACCTGACATCATGGAGGTCTACACCTGACATCATGGAGGTCTATACCTGACATCATGGAGGTCTATACCTGACATCATGGACATCATGGAGGTCTATACCTGACATCATGGAGGTCTACACCAGACATCATGGACATCATGGAGGTCTATACCTGACATCATGGAGGTCTACACCTGACATCATGGAGGTCTATACCTGACATCATGGAGGTCTATACCTGACATCATGGAGGTCTATAGCTGAATAATATCTGTAATCATGGAGGTCTAATCTGACATCATGGAGGTCTACTACCTGACATCATGGAGGTCTACACCAGACATCATGGAGGTCTATACCTGACATCATGGAGGTCTACACCGACATCATGGAGGTCTATACCTGACATCATGGAGGTCTACACCTGACATCATGGAGGTCTACACCTGACATCATGGAGGTCTATACCTGACATCATGGAGGTCTACACCTGACATCATGGAGGTCTATACCTGACATCATGGAGGTCTATACCTGACATCATGGAGGTCTATACCTGACATCATGGAGGTCTACACCTGACATCATGGACATCATGGAGGTCTATACCTGACATCATGGAGGTCTATACCTGACATCATGGAGGTCTACACCTGACATCATGGAGGTCTACACCTGACATCATGGAGGTCTATACCTGACATCATGGAGGTCTATACCTGACATCATGGAGGTCTACACCTGACATCATGGAGGTCTATACCTGACATCATGGAGGTCTACACCTGACATCATGGAGGTCTATACCTGACATCATGGAGGTCTACACCTGACATCATGGACATCATGGAGGTCTACACCTGACATCATGGAGGTCTATACCTGACATCATGGAGGTCTATACCTGACATCATGGAGGTCTACACCTGACATCATGGAGGTCTATACCTGACATCATGGAGGTCTATACCTGACATCATGGAGGTCTATACCTGACATCATGGAGGTCTATACCTGACATCATGGACATCATGGAGGTCTACACCTGACATCATGGAGGTCTATACCTGACATCATGGAGGTCTATACCTGACATCATGGAGGTCTATAGCTTGAATAATATCTCGGTTCAATGTGTTAAATTGAGATTCTTTTATTAATTCCAGAGACATGAGCGTCATGTTGATCCACATGTGGGGGCTGGGCAGTGTCATGTGACCATCACAACAGGAAGTAGGCGTGTCAACAGATCACATCTCTATGGTTCCTATCTCTACATTCACATACATGCACCGTTCAACAAGCAAGGTCGTGACACGTTGTACT